>CAAKHB010002644.1:0-20972 GCA_901007665.1 Aeoliscus strigatus
TTTAATTCTACTTGACAAACTTACAGCTGAGCTCATTGTGTGTGTGTGTGTGTGTGTGTGTGTGTGTGTGTGTGTGTGTGTGTGTGTGTGTGTGTGTTGGGGGGGTCATTGATGAATTGTCTCTGTGAACACACAGATCAGTTTGTTTTCCTATAAGTATCAGAAAGAACCTCCACTGAGGATGATATGTGTGATTATTTCTTCACCTCACTGATCATGTGTTGGTGCTTGATGATTATTTTCACCCCGTGGTTTACAAAATGCCAGAACATTTTGAAAAATGTTGAGTGGTGGTGGTTTCCCCAAACCAACGATATTTAATTTCCTGACGATGGATCGGTTAGCTGTTAACGCTGTATTGTGTGCGTGCGTTGGCATGTGTGTGTGTTTACACGGTCATACACACATAGCGACACCTTCACTTCTCTTGTTTTGTCTGTTCTGAAGTCCAAAACCTGAAGAATTTACTCTGACACAAAACCAAATAAAAACATGGAGGAATATTGACTAAAAGATAAACCGATCAATGATTAACTGTTGCACGTTGTTGATGGACATGCCAGAAACGACTTTTTTCAGTTTGTTACGTCCAATTATTGATTTAACCGATTCATTTTTTTCCCCCCAAACAGCTACATGTACAATATGTCATATTTTACTTTAACAGACAGGCTGAAGCTAGAAAACAGGAAATCAGGGGAAGCAACATGTAATCTTTAAAAATAACTAAATGACACTGAATACACATAGTGGCGCCCTCTACAGGTTGAGACACCATTACTTCACATGATCTCTGAAGGCTGCGGGTTGGTGGTACACTAGACATCTGGTATGATGTGTCTCACGCTGTCCCTCCTGTCAGGGGGTTTAGTTCCACTGTAAGAACAAGTGTTCCTATTTGTTTGTGAATTAGTCAAATCAGTCACTGTAGCTTTCAAACTGTGTGAAGTGTTGATTCTGATTGCTGAATCACAGGTTTTAAGAAATTCACATATACAAAGGTTCTGATTTATAAAATACTGTCTCAAACTTCGCTACATGAACCACTGATCTCATTTTTTCATTCCAGGGCAGCTTTGTGACGTTCTATGTCACGTTCTCTTGCTGTCCTATCTGGTATTGGTGCCTTCATGCGAATGTCTTGGCATCCTGCAGAGCTTAGATGTTTGTGCCGTTTGTGAATGTGAAAGTGGAGCCATGGTCAGAGGGCCGATTAAAAATCATCTGGCAGTTCAGGGAAATAACCTAATCTTGTCTTCTTTTGATGAGGAGCAACACACACACACACACACAGGAATCATCTGTGATCATCTGTTTGTGTAGCTCCTCCTCACATGGCAGTGTGGTGTCGCCGTAAAAACACGGAGGTGACAAACATGCCGCTGCAGTGAACAGAGGTTCACTGTTGCTCGCTGTGTGTGTTTATCGTTTCACACAGGAGATCTCTGTAACCTGCAGCGGTTTGTGTGCATTTCTGAGTGTGTGTGAGGAGTTGCATTTGTGTGTAGGGTCAACGCCAGCCAAGCTTGCGTCTGAAAGACGCTTCAGTCTTCAGGTGTGTTTCGCCTCTTGGCTTAACAGGTTTAAATTACCTCTGGACGGGTGCCGCCGTCTTTCAGGGGGGATGATCGGCTTCGTTGGCATTGAGCCCTGTTGCACGAGGCAGAGAGCACACACACACCCACACACACATGAGACACACACATAGGCACATATGTCTCACACATACTTACTACAAATGCGCGCACACACACATAAAAACATGGCGCTTATATGTAAAACACATTTGTATCAAAACAAACGTAGCACACTGACAACTGGCAAAGCAGAAAATGATATGTGCAGATAATTCCAGAACAGTGTGCACTGTATTTTGCATTGTCGCCAAGGTATAGCGTTTATGAAAAGTTTGGGACAAACTGGTGGTAATCTTGTTACTATGGTAACCCACACGCAGCCCAAAACCTGAAATGTAGCCTCTGAGTAATCCGTCAGTCACAAGAGAATGTTCCAGATGTCATTCTGTTCAAATGACACACAGGGCAAGCACCAACAGAACACCTGATCATTAAACCTCCTAGTCCCTGGGTCAGAGGTCACAACAACGTGAAATGTTGTTTATAGGGCTGAAACCGTCTGCAGCTGCATCTGCATATGATCATTACAATACAGTAATGGATCCATAAATCAATATTGTTATGATGTCAAGAGTTTTGTAACCATTTTTCATCATAGTTATATTCATACATTTTTGCCCCTTCTGGTGAGAGGCAGGCAGGAGTCAAACGTCCTCAGAGGGCAATTCTGAGTGTTTCCCGGAAAATGGCCAAATCATTCAAACTCTGGTCACCAGTGGTAGTAGGATTCTTCTCGGGGCTCAGAGACAATAAAAAAGCTCCGGGAGGAAGGTAAAAAATGTTTCGGAATGCCTTTATGAAGTTTGGAGATGAGATTTTGGTCCTGCAGGCGTTTGCTCCTCCTCCTCCTGCTCAGCCCTCCTGGGCTAAAATAGGGGGATGAAGCATCTCTGCCCACATTTGTTCTGTCGCTGTGAGTCATCCTCTCGCCATCCTCACACCACTCATAGATGTACATGCAGCACTTTTGCCCAAAGTTGAAGGTAAAATGGGAGGATTTGAAGAAGTGTGATCGGCTGCCGTTATTAGTATGCAACAAATGACTGATTCAGACAGCTAGTCAGTGTAAACTGAGTTCAGGAGGCTGAGATGAAGATGTTTCCGTGGTTGGCATGGTTACACCAAGGTTTAAAATAGAGGCCAGTAAAATCTGGAGCAGTGTAACTCATAATGGAGACAAATAACAAACACTTCAACTCCTCAGCACTCGACAAACAAAGAAAAGAATAACAAAAAAATCCAGATTTTTTTATTATTTAAAACAATTCTCTTATATTATAAGAGATTCTGTTTTATTTGATTTCTCATTTCGAATAGAAGGGAATCAATCTCCACAATAGCTGGTGAGCAACGTAGAGATCATTTATTAATAAATGAAATGGTTCCAGCTGTCATCTAAACTATTATTACTTTTAGTGTGTGTGTGTGTGTGTCTTGGGGAGTGAGACGTGGTGGCAGTGCAGTAATTAGTTCTGGGGCATTAACTGCTTATCACTCGATGGTTTTATTAGCCCTGTTGTTTTGGCTGGTTAGTCTCCTGGACACGGAGCCAAATGGCGCTCTGAGTTGCCTGGTCAACCGTGGAGGAATTCCGCCGCCACGCCAGAACCCCTTAATGCTGCGAGAAGGCCTCATTGTGATTCGCCAGAGCAGCCACACGCTGTGCAATGTTTTAACACTCAGTATGATTTTACCATAAAGAGGCTTTAAAATCCTAAATTTACATGCAACATGAGCTCACGGAGCCGACAAGTCAGACCCCCATTTGGGGTAAGGACCCCTAAACCATTTGGGAGACAATTTGTTTGCTTATGTCTGTTAGTGCAGTTTGTTGAAGCTTCTTCCACAGTGTTGTCAAGTATGCAATGCAGTGGCGGTGGTGATGAGAGAAAAGACGGATCGTGTTGACACAAGCCTCTCCGCTCACGCTGCCGTTTATTCATGTCGTCTCTTCTTAAGACGTGCAAACCGCACGTTCAGGCATGTTGCCTTGTCATCCTCAAAGGAATCCTGCTTTGCCACAGCAGCCAAAACAGAAGCATACTGGTGCTGTAACCATGGTGACTTGTCTGGTTCATGGGGGGTTTGTTGGTCCGTAATAGTATAAATTTTAATCTTCATGGCCTGAAGACACGAGTTCAGTAAAATACTGGTCATAGATGTGTGTGTGTGTTTGTATGTTTGTGCATGTGTGTTGACACAGCCATCCACCTGGTCGGGAGCTTCCAGTGTCAGTGGGACAAATACAGCAGCCGAGGAAACAAGACCTGACATGTTAAATCTAACAGTCAAACACCACTTACCTCTTTGTGTGTGTGTGCGTGAGTGTTTCGGAGGGGGGGTGCTGGATGCTCAACAGATGACATTATTCCTGGCGTGGTTTCAAACACAGTCCCACACACAAGTTGGGGTGTATATGTGTATCAGGTGGTATGTGTCAACACACACACACAGTCACACACACACACAAACAGGAGCAAAGGCTTCAAGTTTCACACATTCTGCACGTTTGGACGAGTCAACAGCTTCAGCAAATAGCAGCACATTCCAGCAGACCGACACACTGGGTGAACAGAGGCGCACACACACACACAGAATTCACACATCAGTTCCTGACTGGTAGATGATTGATCAGCTAATTGCGTTGTAAAAAAACGGATCCTATGTGAGAGCTGTTTATGCTGTTATGACTCGTACGACGCAACAGGGTCTAATAGTTCATAGTTACATCAACGAAATGCTAACTTAGGGTCATGAAAAACACAATGAATCATTTACTAAAATAGTTTGGGTTTGTGTTAGTTAAAGTATGTGTTCTAATATGTCACATGTGTGGTGTGCCATCACATCTCATTGGGACCATGTCATATCCGTTGTAGTGTCATGATGTTATGTCTGTGTACATCCACCAGGGGGCAGTAAGTAGAAAAAAGCTTATTATTTATCGTTTGTGTCATGACAGACTGCACATTGTATTTTAATAACCTCTGTTGTTATCTTGCTTGACTTCCTGTCTGACTTGACCTGCTCTGGGTATGAGACGCTGTCAAAAAGTGCACTGGGTGCACAACCTGAGCAGAGACTCTCATATGGTTAGGAGTTGTCATAGTCACAACTACTGCACATATTATACTGAATGTACTGTGACTGAATGAATGAATGAATGAATGATGGAATGAATGAAGCGATGCAGCCCCACTGAGCAGCAGGCGGAGATCAAGTATCTCCTCCCCCTGATAACAACTGAACCATGTAAGAGTGTAGAAACACAAGGTATACCATAAATACTGGCTATCTGAAGTACTTCACTGACGCAGCAGGAAGTTCACACTCCAGGAAACATGTCAGAATGCTAACATCCAAACCTATTTGTAGAACAGATCAGGAAGTCTGACTCATACACTTTTTCACTCACCCAACTGATCCTTCTATTCATCTGCTCACCCACCCATATATCCATCTTTCTATCCATCCATCCATCCATCCATCCACATCATCAAGCCGTTTCTCATCCCTCCATTCATCTGCCAATCTCTCCTTTATGATGTGCGATCATTCAAAGGGACGACGGCTGTCGTCTGCCAATGGGCTCTGATGATTCACGTCCTGAAGGCGCCATCGCCGTGGGATTGTGGCAGAAGGATTTCTGTGTGTGTGTGTGTGTGTGTGTGTGTGTGTGTGTGTGGACAGAGAAGGGATCAGTAATGGGATGTGTTGATTGATAGGACTTGAGACTGCGGAAATAAACAGACAGGAAGAACGAGGGGGGTGAGAGAGAGAATAACAGACTTAATGGAAAGCGAGTGTGTGAGCACGAAAGAGGAAATGAGATCGGAGGCAGAGGGAATGACGAGTGGAGGAGAACAGGTGAGGAGGAGGAGGAGCCGCACGCCCTTCACGTGTTCACTTTAACCTCCATTTGCAGCTCAGGGTTTTTTTCATGGAGGGGGGTTGTTTACATAGCTGCTGCTCTGAGGAGCGTTACAATTTAATAAGGCAATAATGTTCAAGGACAAACGGACGGTCACGTGCAGAATGTTCCCCTTTAAATCTTTTTGCTTCCAGCAGGGAAATGAACGTACATTTGGGAGAATATTTTTCTCCGATAGACCTGAAGGTGTGTTACCCTTCTGTAGCCACAGTGACAAGAAATTATCACAAGAACTAACACACGAGCCGGAAGAAAAATATTTTACCTACAAGCTGTATGAGAACGTTTGGGTGCTTTTTGATCGTCTTCTCTGTGTTTAAGTCCAAACCAGCTGTTTGTCTGCACCGGCGCCGTCCTGTAATCTGCTGGAAGGATTCCAGTTCTGTTTCAACACGAAGACTTTTTGTTGACTTGCATCAAGATCCTTAGAAATTCTTCAGAAAGGAACAAGAAAGCAAAACCAAAAAGTTTCTCTTCCTTGTTTTCAAAGTTTGTTCTTTTCCGTTTTTTCCCCTCGTTTCTCTGAACTCAGTCGCATAGCAAATACGTTTATTGTCAGCGGCGCGCTATCAGAAGGTACAGGAGTGAACGACTTGCTCGCTGGAGAGCGAGAGGAGGGGAAGCGGAGAGAAAGTCATTAGGGCAGCAAGAGGAGAGGACACAGAGCGAGCGAGTGTGTCGAATGACATACATACGTGTGTTTCTCAGCGAGTCTGCAGGATGCGTTTCCACGAGATTGAATCGTTGTTATCAAGTGACTGCAGGAAGTCTGCTGACGCCATGAATCCATCAGTTACTCTGCTGCCACCACCACAAACAAACCAAAAACGATGTCTCCTCTCTTCCTGCGTTTTGGTGGATTCTAGTCCTCGGTGGTTCGTTTGACTGCATGTGGACACGCCTGAACGCCACATTCAGTAGCAACACTCAAACCACCGCTACCTCTCTCGCACCATCTGACTGTGGAAAACGCTGCTGGTATCTTTAGCCCGGCGTAGCCACAGCACCTTTAAAACCTCGTCCGAGGACAAAGCACTCAGTGTGTGAGGCTACGCTGTTATCACGGAGATAAAGAACGATGCCTCGACCCCAGTATGAAATACCAGTCAGCTGCTTGGATGCAACTGATGGAACAGATCAATTGTTGCTATTTAAAAAGCTTTCCCAGCTGTAGAGTATTTATTCTCATCGTCCATGAAACAATTAGTTCTTTTATGGTATATAAAATGTTGAAGGTGATTTATATTCTATCGCAAATCAGTCATTGGTTTTGCATGTTTTAAGTAAAAAGGAAAATGTTAAATTGTATGGTTACAAACAATTTAATGGTTTAAAACAAATGAACAGAAAAGAAAATGAAGCAACATTAACTCTCCTAAATGTGAGTTAATGTTCGCATTAACTCACATTTTGACCTGAAACACAGAACCAGGCGAAAACTGAATCAGCTCATCGATGACGCCTCAGAAAAGCCACCAATCAATAATGGGCTACTTTTCCCCTTTGGAAACTCGTCAGTTTCCCACGTGACCCAGACCTGAACGTCTAAACGCAGCTGATTGTAATTCTCTGGCTTGTTTCTGCTCACCTCTCGACGGCTTACTACCCAGACCTGCTGACGTTTGTTTGCTGTCTGCTTGTGTATTTATAACTCGGTGCTGTGCGACTGATAGGACCAACACAGAAATGAGAATTGATGACCTGCATCGCCGGTGGATGGGAGGAGATGGCAATCACTGCAAACTCATCACAAACACATCCCAGCTGTTACTTAATGTGCAGGGACACACGCATACACACACATACAGTACATACATGCGCTACTGCAGCAGCGGTGGTATCCAGGTCACTGCGGTACATCAACACGGAGCACCTGCACACGGTGGGCCTGTTTATTTTAGAGAAGAGATGTTTGTCACCCCGTGGAGCTTAATGGAGTTTGCCAAACCTGGCAGGAGGGTAAATAACACTCTGAGGGTTCGTGGGTTTGGTTTCTGTTTTCATATGGAAAACCTTGGAAAACGTCTCGCAAGTCAGCGCTCGTTGTCTCGGTGAGTCCCATCTGCACCTTTTGACATCTGAGCTGTCATCTCACGACATGTCCGAGAACTCCAAGGCGAGCGAGTGACAACGTCGGGCGAGTGCTGACGACGCTCCCTCAGCTGTCGTCTGTATGAGGAGATGACCGAGACATTGACCTCACAGCCACCGACTGAAGAATGGGAGGGGGAAAAGGAAAGGATTTTCCCATGTTTTACAATGAATCGAAGAGCAGGTCGTTACCTGTTCAGTCCGTCATCTGCCTCTGTCATCGCTGTGTGAATGGGAGATTTAAGGAGAACACAAACGTACACGTGTCAATTAGTGGCGTCTGCCGATTCCATCGTCTGTCACTGACAGGGGACAGGCTGAACGTGGATACATGCCATCTGTACTTGGAAATCCTCCTTGGAGACTTTCTGCTTTCGGTTGACGACACTTGTTTCCTCCTCTCTCCCAGTGTAGGCGGGGATACGACCACCGTGACGTTCCACTGTGCAGTTGTCATTTGACAATAATCTGCAGTCTATGCGGTCACTCCAGAGTATATGTATGCAGGTTTGAACTGCATTGAGTGTCTGCTCTGAGAGTAAAAACATCTTCCAACATTATTTCCAGAAAAGTAACACTTACAAACTGTGTGTGCGTATGTGTGTGTGTGTGTTTGTGACAACTGTCTCCAGTTGTCTCTGTTGACGCTCACACGTGACCAGCTGCCCTTCCAGCTGTCAGTGTATCTCAAGTCTTTGCTGGTGGTCCCAATAGTACTGATACACACACACACACACACACACACACTCACACGCATACACACTTCAGCTGTCTGATATCTACAAGTTCTTTAACAATAATTATCCCTCTCTCTCTCTCTCCATCCCCCTCCTCCCACAACCCTCCCCATTGTTAATTCTTTCAGGTTTCATTTTTGCAGCAGTTGCACTGTTATAATTAGACTTCTGAGATACACAAAGCATTGCGGCTCTTTCCCCTCATGAGCTGTTATCCTACAAACACTCTCACACACACACATGCCCGGTCGCACGCACTCACACACATCTTATGTGTGAGCTGAAGTGCTGATGCCTCAGCGTGCCTAAATGCTGCTCTAATCAAAGTGGACGTGCGTTCAGCTGTGTTCGCAAAAACAGCCGCTGCTCCTATGATTCTGCGCCGTTTGTTTGTTTATTTATTCACTTGATCTCCAATGAAATCTTCATCTCGATAAAGTTGAAGCATAAGTGAGCCGCGTGGGGCCGACAGGATGTTTTTAGGCGGCAGGATGTTTCATCTGGTTTCTGTTCTGATGTCACAGTTGAAACAACAACGTGCGTTTTTGTTTCTAGATGTTTGTGTGGCGGTTCGTCCCCTGCTGGGTAAACAATCTGCTTTTCCTTGAAAGACTTATTTGATGGATACAGATCGTGTTTTTGGAGATAATAAATGGCATCCCAGGCATCTGGGATGCTACGGAAGTGACCCCTCCCACCTGCCGTCTTTCAGGTCACTGTTTTTGCCCGTCCATGCTCAGATTGACAGACGGTCAGCTGATCAATCATTAATCAGTTAAAAATATGATGTTGTTGTAACTCCAGTTTGGTGTTTAAACCCTACAAATAGTTAAACATCTTCACGCCATCCAGGACATGTCCACGCCTGATGATGTAGAGAATCTTATTCGTACTACCGCTCCCAACCGCTGCCCCACCCGAGAGAGGTGATGTTTGCTTGTTCTTTTGTCCGTCTGTCGTGTTTTGCTGCTCTGCTGGATTCTTTTTTTCCCGTGGCGAGTTCACATCTGCTTCCAGCTGTCCGTCACACGCAGGTTCAAGCGACTCCTGTAATCAAAGCATCGAAGGAGTGGCCGGAACATTGTTTCTGTCGGCTGCTGGACTTGTTGTTCTCGTTCAGTTTCATCCTGTGTGATAGTCACATGACCTTTATCTCTCCACCCAACTCTTTTCCTCTCCTCTTCTGTCCTGGCTTTCTAAAATTTCTCTCCTCCTTCTGTTTCAGTCTCAGCTGGTTAAATATTGGCGTGACCCATCTCCTCACGGCCGTATGTTCACACATATGGCATCATCTCTCGCCTTTGTAGCAGCGAATAGCGTCCAGGCGCAGTGTGGATGTGTTCCATTCTGATGACTGCAGCAGAGTTAATTACAAGTGTCATTTGGAGTGCAGAGGACTTTGAATACAGTTTAAGAGGTTCACACTCATTGTATCCTCACCGCGGTTGCAGTCTGACAGTTGTGAGATTCATTCGTAATTAGTTAGGAATAATCCTGTAGACGCACGTCCATTTTCTCTTTGATTCCATGTGAATCCTCAGCCAGCATTTTCACAAGATAAATTCAGACTTGAAATCATATCTCAAAACTACTTACTCTAAACTCTCTAAATCTGAAATTAGTCTTGAGGCCGAGGCTTCACCTCCTTTAGGAGGAATATTTGTGTGTGGCGTCAGTGTCACCCCTCAGTCTGGAAGCATTTGTAGGAACGTCGCCATTTTAGAAACCTGCCGCCCTCCACGGCCCTGGTGTCTCTCAGACCCCGCTTGACCTGCCAGCGCCAGTAATAGCAGCTTCAGCTGTGACGGCGGAGGATTAAAAGGTGACAGAAGGAGAAGCGAGAGCAAAGGAGAAATAACAGATGATGTCTATCTTTCTGATTGGCTGGAATTCCTTCGCTGTAATGAGCCGCTAACGGGCGTGCCCGCTTTCTCTTGAGGTGCTGAGGGGAAGTCCAGGGAGGGAATGTTCTCGCCATTTCAGAACGATGCTGTGTTTCTATTTGTGTTTCCTGTCGCAACACTCCTGTAAAACTATTTAGTATTGTCCATGAATGTAACAAATCGACAGACGTGTCAGGCATATGCATGTCTTTTGTTTATAAGTCCCAGTACTCTACTGTAGGAATGATCACTGTGTGCTAATTTATCCTAAGTGGTCAAACGCAACTACAATTAACTATAAGTTCTTCAGAATGAATCGCCTGATCAGTCATTTAAGAAAATAATCAGAATAATCTTCTGAGAACGTTCAATCAAACAGTTGAATGACGTGAACAGTGAATTTTGTTCTATTCTATTCTATTAAACAGTTAATTATTAACCTATGAATTTTGCTGCCTGAGTAGATGGACTAAATACTTCCCCTTCTATTAAATCTTCTTGTTACTGAATAGTAACTGTGCACTTTCACATTGTGTTCTGTCTCCTTTTAGACATGTGGGCCGTCATTAAATCATCAGACCAGCACTCATCTTTCCTTGCAAAGGAAAACAAGTATCCACTTCAGGCTCTATTTTGATGATGTCCTTGCAACCTGATCGTGAGGTAGTAGTGAGGTTCCTGATTGTCAATGTCACATCATGATATTTATGTATGAAGCTGCATCATGTTGTCTGCTTGAGCTGGCACATTTACTGTAGGTTACTTATCAGATCTCAGCTGAAAAGGAATGTTCAAAAGTTACAGGTGTCTTTGTTTACAATTTATCTGTTCAGCAGTTTGGCTGATTAAAAATGAATCTGACGAATAAGCTGTATCACCAGCGATGCTAGGTGTATGATCCTCTTTGTAATTTGGCTTTCTGTACAATGTACGATCAATAATCTTCCAAATGTACGATAATTTGATCAATCTGTGAATGCATAGTTGTAGTCAGCCTTCCGCAACCATGTGACATTTTTCCAGCCAATTGTCCTTTGCAGGGCAAGAGACACCAGTGACATCCATTATCCATCGTCAGAACATAGAGCGTGATTGGTTGAATGATTAGCTGCTCCCAATGCACGACACACTCCAACTTTCTTTTCTTCAGTGTTGGTGGAGGTCTGTGCTCATCAAGTTCCTGTATGTCAACAGGAAAAACAAAATCTCAGGTCTTGTGAGTCAAACTAAATTTACATGTATTTTAAATCAGCCATGTACCTGCGATAGACATAATAAAGAATTTGCAGAGCATCTGCTTAAATCTCTTACCGGTCAAGTACTGGTGGGGCAGCAATGCTCTGAAAGGACCCCAGCCAATGAGAAGGGAGCCACACAAACGCCGTCAAGTGCCTGCTCGAACAAAAGTGTCGCCATGGCACCAGGGAATGAGTTTGAGCCAACACACACAACCCAAGCTTTCTCCAAGAGACCTCAGTTGGGTTTTTTTTGTTTTTGTTTTTGTTGTTTTTTGACAGATTTTTTTTAAGCTGGTGGTGGAGCAGATAGATGCACACATAACAATACAAACCAATCTCTTCTCTATGTCGACATCTTTTAGTCAATCCAAAGGCATGTAACTTATAAGTCTGGAATCTTTTTAGATGAATTTTCTCTGTCTTACATCCACCCCCCCCTCCCTCCTCCCAACCACACACACTGCATTAGATTATTACGTTACATTACACAATATTTATGAAGATGAAGTCTCGGGAGAAGGGGGCTGTGGGTGGGAGAAGACAAAAAGAGACATGTTAGAAAAAGACAAAAGGTGAAAGACGTCCTCCAATGAAAGAACGAGAAACAAAGAGGAACAGATGGTAAAAAGGCAATGAGGGGAAACAGGAGGAATGTTGCCCCCGGCGATGCAGTTGAAGGTACCCAACATCCCCACATGAAAGAGAAGGAGTTTAGTCCTGACAGCCATCTAGAACTACTTCTGGGAGGGTTTTCTAAAACTTGAACACTCCAGGTAGAAAAGATTCCACTGTGGCTTCAACGGGCAACAAATTTCCAAGAGATTTTTCTCAAAGTTAAAGTAACTTCTTGTGAGTCGGGTCTTTGAATTGCTGCTTCCTGAAGTTGACTCTGAATGACAGAGCAGTAGATTCCAAATTAAAAGGAAAGTTTTGTCCAAAGGTGAAGCGTGGCAAGGGCGACGTAACAACAACAAAGAGTCTTTTTAGTTGGTCAAATGCTACCTGGGGGGGCCTTGTGTTGCCTTTGGGGTGAGTGTGGGGGGGTGAGGGGTAGTTCCTGTGGTGATTTCACTTTCTCCAGCGGGCATCTGCTTCGGGCAGCAGTAGGGGTCTCTACTGTTCCTCCTTTGCTCTCTTTCATTCCTCTTTTTACCCTTTTCTCTCCCCCCACAGGGGAAATCACTAGTGTGGTGACACGCATGCACACAAACATTTGCGCAGGAGGGGATCCTCTCCTCGATGAAAGAACTGCATGAATAACAAACGGCTGTGTTCAGCCCTCTACGTTGACAATGGCTGCAAACACACACACCTCCACACACACTGGGTTTGACCCCACTCACAATAGTGAAGGCATGCATTCATTAGTGCTTCCAAGAAAAGCTTTGACTGGTTCAGCTTTGTTTGCTAATCCAAGGTCCATCTGTATATCACCTTCACCACCACCCCCCTACACACATAATTTATCCATCCAACGCTCTGTTCATCACATCTTTCACATTCTCTTTTTGCTTTCATCCTAATTTCATTCAGTAGCCAACTATTCAAAAAAGATGTCTGTGTGAGTTCAGAAGTGAGAGCAAACTAATCAGATTACTCCACAGCATTGATCATATTAACTCCCCTCTCTCCCCGGCCCCCTTAATGATAGATTTCCATTGACAATGAGATTTGCGTGTCACGAAACAGTTTAAGGGGCTGAACTTATCAAGGGGATAGACTTCTGATTCAGTTCAGGCATTAGGTTTGTGTGAATGTTTCCCTCTAACAGTCGCTCTCCTTCTTTTCTCCACAGATCTGAGTGCTGCTCGCCACAATGGGTCTACTAAACCTCTGAGGGGAGGACCACAAAGGACTGAGAGGAAGTGGAAGAATAAATCGGAGGGAGGGGGAAAAGAGGACAAAAGAAGAAGAGGTGGAACAGACGAAGGTGGGAAGATTCTTGCCTGGCGCCAGACAAGGAGAAGAGCTCTTTAGCAAAAGTGTGGGTGGAGGGACATTTGAAAGGGAGGGATTTGCTCTCTGTTGGGGGTGCGAGCTCCCCCCCTAAGTTCCCCCCTCCCACTCAGACTTTTTTCATCGTGCATCAGTGACGGGCCAACAAAGGCAAATAATGCCCGATAAACGAGAGATGGGACACCTCTGTGCCAGCAGGAGCCTTGATGTGAGACTACCCAGGACTAGAGCCCTGTTAATGGGCCTGTTCCTAGTCGTGGTGAGCTGGCTCCCACCGCCCATCTGTGCACAGGTGGAGATCGACGTGCTGGACGAGATGGTGATGATGGAAGCAGGTGGCGATCATGAGAAGGTCGGAAGAGGAGGTGAACTAGAGGCCTCCATGCACTCCTCACTGCTCAGGAACTTCCAGGAAGTGACGGAAAGTGTTCGAGCCATGGAGGCGATGGAGGCTGTGGACGCGTTAGCGAGTCAGCAGAACATGGCTGCGCCCACTGCCTTCCCAGACTCTTCGGCGGTGGTGGGTCGGATCTTCCAGTTGAGGGTGCCAGACAAGATGGAGGATTTTTACCTGGGTGATATTGTTAAGGTGAGTCGCAGCAGCATCAATCCACTTCTGAAGGTGTCATCACACATTCCACCACTCATGACACACAAATTAGGACTTTGTATCCATGGTGTCCGTGAGCTGGGTGATATATCAGTATTAAAAACATATCGATATATTTTTAAATGTGATCTGGAATTCACATATATTGACACAGTTCTAATTTGAGCTGTGAAGTGAAACCATAGAGCTGGAGGTCTCTGCTCTGCTCCTCTTATGATAATAAGAGGGAAGAGGGGCAGGAACAGACACCCCAGCACTTAAACCACAACTGCCATGACACACAAACACACAAACAAGAGAAGAGGTTGTGGGTTTTTGTCACAGAAAGAACGTGCATGCTCAGGAGGCTGTATTTCTTTTAACAAGTTAGTGTGATTGTTTAGTAAATATAATCTGAAATATCCTCAGAACTAACATTAGAAAGTTTGTACAACTTCAAATGTTGTAATACAAATCCGAGACAGCTTCATGGGAATGACTTCATGACTTCATAACTCCACGAGCCGTGGCTAAAGAGACATGTTTTTAGATAATGAGTTGTGCAGGCGTTAGTCATGTGCTCACCTCTCATTCAAGGCGGTATGCCTGTTTTGAATTGCTCTGCATTTTCTTTGATAGGATATGAGCTTATATCTGAACTAAAGGTGTATTTGCATCCCTTCCTTCTCTCCTCTTCCTGGTCCTCCCTCAGTGAACCTCCTCTCTCTTCTCGTGAGCTCATTTATCTTCCTCTGCTCCTTCCAAACTCTCAGACGTAACCTCTAGCTACAGCAGATTTAACTCATCCCTCTCCATCCCTCCCTAATTGCCAAAGACCGTGTGGCCTTTGTCTCCTTATATACTTTCACAGCAGGAGTAAACTCTGTTCCTTCTCCTCTCCTCCATCCATCCCTCGATGTCATCCCTCCTGGTTACCCCTTTAATATTGTAAACTCCCTTCCTGTCTCTCTCTTTGTCTCCCCTCCCTTTTGCCACCTCCATCCCCTCATCCAGTCCTCATTCTCACCTAACTATCTATTCATCTCTTCTTTCTTCTTGATATTGACATACTTCTAATTTTGGTCTCTCCATCCTCTTTTCCATTCCTCTATCCCCGGTCGATGACTTCTCTCCCCTCATCCTCCACTTCCTTCCCAAGTCCTCTCTCTCCACATCCTTTCTTGTCAGATCTCATCAGATTTGTATCAATCCAGAAGGCTGCTGATGAATGTAAGCTCTCGTTCCCACACACACTATGGTCATTTCTTTATGTGAGATTACTTCTTTCTGCAAAAAAATACAAGGAAAGACTCAAAAATGGTGCCTGAATTGGCAGCGGCAGCTACTTTCTGTCCCTTGGTGCAAGACACTGTTTTCTCCATCTGTTAATGAAACACTTTTACACTTACAGTCCTCTTTTTCTCCATAGTTCGTCATTCCCACCTCTTTCTTTACGATTTTCCAATTTGTCTTGTGAATGGACAGACCAGACAGAAGAATGGTCAGTTGTAGAGACAATAAAGAGAGAGGAGAGATAGAGGTCAGCAAGTGTTCAGACAGATGAGGAATTGAAGTGGAAAAGAATGGGCTTTTCCGTCATGAGAGTCCTTGTGAAAGACCCTAGATGACAGGTTGGCATTGTTTTGTTTACTTCCTGTGTCTAATCTCAGTCCTGTTCACTCCCGGGTTATCCTCCATTCTAGAATCCTACACCTCTCCCTGCTTCTGCTCCTGCTGTGTCTTTAAACACAAAACCCCCACAGGTATTTTTTTTCAAAGGAAAGCGCTCAAGGTTGTGGAGTGAAAGGGCAAATCAATTTTTGTGCTCACTGCCGGACTCTAATACTGATGATGGCCTTTTCTTATGAAAATCTGCCGGAGTCTCATACATCTCAGCTCCATGACAGCCGGCCTGCCTGCTCACCTTTTGCCAACCACGTATCCATTCACAGCACGTAGAGCTGAGGAATGTCGGCCTTCGACCTCAGTGGAGGAGAAGAAGAAGGCTTTATTTGATACTGCAAACATGACTGCTGAACATAGGCTGATGAGAGGAAGAAACCTTGTCAAACTGCAGTGTTTCCTCCGCAAGGTGTAAAATATGAACTCATAACATTTGGACGCTGGATGATTGACACATGACTGTACTTATCATCACATAAACCCTCTGAAACTGGGAACGCTGAAGGGAACTCCTGTCCGCTGTATTCAAACATCTGAGTCTGAGCTGGTAAACAGGATTTTTTTTTTTCAGTGATTCAAACATGAGTTGGCACTGTCGCCTCACAGTAGGAAGATTCTGTATTGAAAACTGCCTGTGAGGGTTTTCTGCGGATTCTCCGGCTTCTGTGCACAGACCAAAAACATACAGTTGGGTTAATGATTCGGCGAGAGGATATAGCCTCTCCTCCCCCCTCAGGGGGTGGCGCAAGCTGGTTCCACATGCAACAAGGTCCAGTTCTTAACATAGTGATTCCTGCCACTCAGCTGCCATTTAAGTTGTCATATTCCTGACTTAAGACTGAGTCTAGTTATGTGACAACCAGATTGCAAATGAACTTGTCCATTTGTCCATTGATAAACGAGTTCAGATTGTTTAGTATTAAAACCAGATCCAGTCTGCATATCCTCTGTGGTCTCAAGTGTGCTGTCCTTCCAGAAAACGTTTGTGACCAGTTAACCTCTTCTGACCAATTTTCGACAACATGATTTTATTAGCATTGGGATGAATGAAAAGTTGGTGAGGACGTGCTTCCATTACTAAACACTCAGGTGGACATGAAACAGCTTTTAAATTTTCCGAACACAGCCCGTGCAGATGCAGAGCGGCGGCAGTGATAATTCACTGTGACGGCCGCAGGTGAAAGGCAGCGACCTTTGCGACTGTAGCATCTGTATGCAGGTGCTGCAGGGATTGAAATACCCTGCGGTAGTTGTATCGTCTGCTGTTGTTAATGGACGCGGTGGTGAGAGTGGCCAGCAGACGATTGGTCTCTATAGCCTCATTACTACAATTAACTGTGTAATTAGCTGATTGGCTGATGGGCTCGCTGGCAGGCAAACGCCTCCTTTCCTCCCTTTTCTCACCATTTATCCCAGCAAACATCTGACACAAGCTGAAAGTGTTCTTCGCTCTCAGATAAAGACAATTCAGCAAGTTGTGTGATCCTGTGTGTGGATATTTGTGCGTGTTTCCAAGCAGCTAACTGCTGCGCGATTAGCCTCCGTGAGTCCGCCCCCACGCTTCCTCTCTTTGTCTTTCTGCATTTACAGACACCGCAAAGCGCTGCTGGGTAACAAACAGTGTGTTTGGTGGGTCTTCAGCGTCACAGAGGAGATAAAATGTGTGTGCGGCTTGTCAGAATACACTGACAATTGGTTTGGAACGCCCCCCACACCCCTCCACCCGCATCCTTCCTTTTCATCTCCTTCGACGCTCCTTCGCTTTCTTTCTCCTTGTTAAACCTGCAATATTGCTTCCTCCCTGCTCTCTGCCTGTAATTATGGATAAAGGACACCCCCCACACACCATTATTTGTGTTTTCTCTTCCACATCAGCAGGGCTTGTCTCTTCTTTTGCTATTTCCTTCTTTTTTTTAGGGGGCAAAAGCATCAATTACTTTTCTCCCTGCTGCTTTCAGACTGACAGCACTCTGTCCTTTCTCTTATTTATTCATCATCTTTCTTTGCCAAAGATTTCCGAGGTCCCCGTATAATGAAAGAAAGGTTGTCATCTGTCCTCTCTGCTTCCTGCCTTGAGGGGCAACTGAGCAGCTATAGCTCCAGAGCTGATAGCTTCCTCCTCCCTCCTGCTCGCTGTAATACCAGTTTCCACTGCTCCCCTGCCAAAGATAAAAACACACCAGAACATATGAGTCAGCCCTGCTGTACGCTAGCACGCCGCAGTCACTTTACTGGCACCATGGCGGTGGTAGCCATGTTGCTATGTAATTAAACGTACAGCAGGCGAGGCTTCTGATTCACATGTTCCAAATTATATGCTCCCATAAATTCATTCATAATATCTCAATTTTAGCTTAGGTTGTGTGTTTCCTTCCCTCCTCACAAAGAGTGTTGAATTTCAGGATTGTAATTTGACCTTTCACACAGAATTAGTGCCCCTGTTTAACCTCTAGCAGGAAAGTACAGAAGATAAAGGAAGTTTCCAGAAAGCTGAGGAGCTATTAGAACCGCAGAGATCCACGTCCTGCTTCTGATGTTGTTGTGTGTCCTTCCGTATCTTAGCAACCACAGTTGTTGGACTAGCCACTATCCTCTTGGTTGTCACCCAAAGGGGAACAGGAGTTTCAGTGCAGTGAGCTGCTTTCATTGGATGTCCAGGTTGTTGAGCGGAGCCATATTTGGTGTATGAAGGAGCAGATTATATTTAGATGCTGGACACTGCGATCTTAGACCAAAGCAGATGAAGTGATGTGTTGACCATGTAACTGTAATACACAATTATTGGGTGTAGTGCTTTTCTTTTCTAATCTCAAACTGCCATGATTTAGTTTGGGGTGATCAGCCTCTGTCACCTTTTCTGCACATCCAACCACTTCAAAAGAACAACCCCCCCCACCACGCCTCTCATTATCCCTGAGCGATGTGTTTAAGATTTAATGGACTGTGTCGGCAATGGAGCTCGTTAGGCAGACATGTTTTATTCACACAGCATCAAAGTAAAAAAAAATAATGCTGACCGAGGACAGGAGAGGTCTCGGCCCAGTTGCTTGTCATCAGACACCTCGGCTGAGAGATGATTGTTAAAGGACGCTCTGAGCCCGTCAGGTCCAAGTGATGAAGACAGCAGGAGCAATATTAAATCTGTCAAATGTCTCCCTGTCGCGGTGGGTAAATCCAGAGTTATTTTTTTTTCCCTTTTTTTTGAAAGAAGTGATGGGAACTCCGCTTTGGATTAAATGTGACTAATTGTATAATTTCTTTTCTCCATTGTTACTATGTCACAATGGATTTAACAGTGTTGAGACGTGGCCCGCAGCTTCGTCCTCCATGTTCCCTTCACAGCGTTCTATTCTTCTCCTGCTGCTTCTGGTGTGTGATACCCACTGTGTTGCATAGTCTGTGTTGCATAGTCTTTCACCTTTTTACCATTCGACAATTCAACACACCATTTCATTATAGTAAGAAAAAAAATGGCAATTTAAACACAGTGGTTGTGTAATAAATACCTATTAAATGTGACAAAAGTATGATGTCCTATGTATTTAAATCTCATTCGATGCTCCAAGAGGAGAAAACATAACATAAGTACAAGATGATATACTAGAAATAAATGTGATGAGGGTCATCAAAGAAAAATATACTTTTTACAATTATCAATAGAACACATAGCTACTCTGAACAGTGATCAATCATTGTGAGAATGATCCTGCAGGTTTACACTGATACAAATACATCAGGATTCCTATTTTGTCAAAAATATGAGAAACATTAAATAGAACGGCTTCAAAGGCAATTCTGTGCAAAATATGCAAAGTCTCTCTCTCTCTAAACAATTCCTCGGCGGAGGTTGCACACAGAAGCAAACAAAGAAGATGAGTGATTAAGACATAACACTTTGATAGAGGGGATTTGTTTTTCTCTGCTCGCGGGTCATTTCAGTTTGTTCGATTGCAGCCAGTTGAGTTAATTCCTTTCCTCTAATGCATCAGTAGGTCTAGTCTTTGACAACATTCTGCCATGAAAATAACCTCGCCATGACACTGTGTGTTTAATGTAATGGCGCCCCAGCGCGTGGTTCTTAGATGGCACGCTGGCGTTCCATTACCAGAGGTGTGATGCGTCAGAAGTGATCACTCGTACTAGTCTGCATGTGTGTGTATGTGTGAAAGAGTAATTCTATAGTGTCTGTGATGTCAGTCAGAACTGAAGCTGAAGGGAACCAACCACATGCTAACTGGGTGCGCGCACTCACACGTCGGTCTCCTGAGACTTTGTTTATTCCCTGCTATGTTTCTCTGCTTCCTGGAGTCCAGCACAGCGCTGCAGGCAGCAAAGTACCGTTATCTTTACTGAGCTGAATAAGCTCCTCAGACGACTGCTGCACAGCCAGCAAGCTGTGTGCTCGTCTCCTCATTTTCTTTCCAGTCGTCCTGCTTGAATCTCTCACACACACACACACACCTTTTCACGTTAGTGCAGCTTCCCCATCTTTGCCTGTCTTCTCGTGTGTGTGTGTGTGTGTGTGTGTGTGTGTGTGTGTGTGTGTGTGCACTGAAGCTGAGGTTTAACATTTTTTCTGTCGTTAATGAGAATCATCAGGAATGCGATTGTTTGTCCTCCCTGACTGTATTGGAGGTTGTTTCTGTTCTTGTTTGTCTGTGTTCACAAGTGTGTATGCGTGCTGAAAAGCTTTTAAGGACACATACCCGCAGCCCATAATGTCTTCCTCATGCAACAGATTCCTGTGGATCTCTGAGCATCCGAATATTAATAGGCACATATTTCATCTGTGGTATGTTCATCTAACAACTGAAAATTCTTTAGGAGTTTCATGAGTTATCATATCTGATTTTACATCTGGGTGATGTCAAAGTTCAAAATGATCACATTCAATCAACAGATCAAAGATAAAGATAAAATATGATGGTAAAAACAATACAGCCCTGTGCACGTAACACCACAGTTTACATGGTAAATAAACAAGAATCACGTGTGGCGGTAGGAGTGTGAAACTGACAAATCCAAATCAGAGCTCATTTTTACATCTTCTCCTTTTAAACCGGCACAGCTCGTATGTTCCTCACTGTTGGTGTGTATGGGAGTGAAGTCACTGCCACTAAAGGTCGGGACGCTGCCAATGAATTTTTAACGGTAGAAAAGGGCTGTAAGATGGATTTCCCCTCGTAAACATCCGCCTGCCTCTTGGATACCCACAGGCCGCCCCCAA
>CAAKHB010002644.1:20992-31643 GCA_901007665.1 Aeoliscus strigatus
CCCCAACCCCCCCCCCCCCCCCCCCCCAACCTACTCCTCCACCCATCCGTCCCTCCTCTTTGCCTCACAGTTTCCACTGGAATCACTGGACGATGCCAACAACCCTCCACCAACCCCTCCCACATATATTGTCTGTCTCGCCCCTCCTTGGCTTTCTTTCTGCCTCGTTCCACTTCTCACCTCTCTAGTTCCAGTCTTCTCAAACACTCTCTCTCTCTCTCTGGCCCTCGTCTTCTCTCCCCTTCCTTCCCCTCATGCCCTCTTTTCTCTTCTTCCCCCCATCCCCTCAGCATGCCTCATTCATTGCAAGTCATTATATCACAGTGACGCCTCCTCCTCCTCTTCTTCCTCTTACTCTCTCTCGTTTTTCAGCTCCAAAATATGAGGCTTATCTGTCGAGCTGTCAGCCGGGTCCCTCATAACAATGGCCTCCTTTCTCCATGTTCTCCTCTCACCGTGACAATGAGCTGCTTTCTTTCTCTGCACGCTAAGAGAGTCAACGCCTCCACATAATATCTCTGTTCGGGAGGACTCTGTCATTCTTCTCGCTTGACCTCTCCTTTTCTTTCTCCTCATCAGTCAGCCTCTCTGTCACTCTGTCTCTCTTTGCCTGCAGCAGCTCTGTGATTGCACGTCTCCACAGATGTATGTGTGTTTTCGTATGTGCCGAGTAGCCGTATTTGCTGTGTCTGGCGGGTCTGAAGAGCAGTAGACAGAGGGAGCGGAGGAGACAGAGGAGGACGAGGATTGAGAGGGTGTCGCTGCAGTTACAGTATTTGTCCATCTGAATGATTGAAATCCATTCTCAGTGCTCTGGAAATACGATAGAAGTTCACGTTAATAGTAGAAGTAGAGTAGAACAGATACATTTACAAGTGTCAGTGTAAAACAGATTATTATTCTTTGATGAAAAATGTTAGAATGTTTTTATTTTGTTTTTTCCCTGAATTGGTTTAAAACAACAGTTTTATCTCCGTGTTTATATGGCTGCAAATGTTTGTTATAATCAGAGGAGTGAAAAAAACAAAAGAAGTTTAAATTCACTATCGCAGCAGTTGATCGCAGCTCCTTTGCTGTTCATACTGATGCAGAATTTTATGTTTCTAAGAGAATGTAGTTGCAACAAAGTGTATTTTTGGTTATATTTGAAATAACATGGTGTAACACGGAGATGAAGTTTCACAAACTCAAACTGAAATATTTTGGAAAACTATCCAAATCTCAAAGTACAGTACTTCAGTCCATGTTTATAAATTTCTTGGTTGTATTATAAAACAGTCCAACGTGTAATCAAACCTTCAGACTGAATATTTCAGTACTTATCAAACAGACTTTGACTCACAAAATGAAATAATAAACTGGCAGTTGAGCAAGAAACACTAACTAGCCGCAGAGGCAGCGTGATCCCGTAAAATGAGATGGTGCTCGTGATCGGCAGTAACGTCTCATTGACGTACAAGCCCCGTCGCTCATCCACACTTCAAATATGTTCTCTCTTTGCTGCACCACGGTCGGCGTCGCTGTGGCTCATAGAGCTGATAGTCACGGCGGCTTCATGGCTGACGTGTATGTAATCAGCAGGGGTAGAGTGATCCAACAAGCTTTGATGAGATTATCATTTATTTCCTTTTAATTAATAGTCTTTTAAGGGCAAGCTATACTGTGTTCGCACTGGAGGTGTCAGCCAGTGTAATTCATCCAATAAGTCATCTAAAGCTTCTTATTGTGCACTGCTTGGGCCTTTTACTGCACTAACATGCATTAACATGCTTCCCATAATCATGCTCCTCCTTCAGTGGAGAATAGAATAAAGACAGGCATACTGAAATGTACTGAAATTGTAATTAATATCTGGTGTCTTTATAAAGTTGTATACATTGCTCAAATTCAGGTGTAACCTGGACTTTAAAGTCATGGTAAAGGTGAGAGCACACGGTGACCTTAATAACTCTCTGACACTGTGTGCTGGGAAACGACATGAAATATTTTCTTGACATTTTGGAGGATTTCATGTGTCATTTGTTTTGTTCTATGAGTTCATTGCTGAGCCTTTGTGGGAGGTTAAATAGCACCACGGTGTGTTTGTTGAACATTCTCTAAGCCAGGCTTAATGCGCCCCATGCATGAATGTTTTCTTCTTTTTCTCATTTTTGTTCTCATATGAGGATAATCCTACATGGGATTCATGAAACATGCGCTGATAACAAAGTGTGTTCTGGATGACCTGCATTTATTGGTTTGGATGTCAACATAAATATACACTCCTCCTATAAAAGTGAGAAGTGTCTCCTGCAGCTCGTTTTGCTCTGACCATCGTGTTCTTCACCAACTCTGGAGTCTCGGGAGTGTTGTTCAGTCATAAGAATAAATAAATGTCTCTTTCCTTCCTCTTAATCAGTATAATTAATATTTCACCACACCACCCACTGATCCATAATTCCCTCTGACTTCACGGAACATGAATTTTCTATTTTTGACATTCTTGGACCAATCATAGTTATAGAAGCATCAGTGATTATTTTCTGCCTTCTGAGATTAACCAGGATCAAAGTATTTTCATTCAAACTCCTGGTTGTTCATTTTTAACATTGGGACATTGCACCTCTCTGATTCTCACATGTCATCAACAGCGACATAGAAATCGATCATTGTTTTGCTCTCAGGTTGCGATTTTTCTCATTTATAGAGCAATTATGACAGCTATGATAAGATTATGGCTGGAAACCCACTTGTCCTTCATTGTGTGGTTGTGATTTAATTCACAGTGCGAAGTCAAGAGGCACTTGGTTTGAAGATGCAGAATTTTCTTCAACATATTAAATCACACAGCACTCGCAGACGCATTTTTGTTTCCTTTTGTAGGCAAATTCATCAACACATCCACAGGTTTGGTGTTAATCAAACCATCGTCCTGTAGTAAAGGTCATTAAGTGCAGTTTGTTTACATGCTTGAATTCTTCATCATGGCCTGTTCCCATATCACCACAACACAGATAACCTTTTATCGCCACGAGATTTTGATAAAGCCAGTGTGAAATAATGACAATATTTGGGGGTGGGGGTGGGGTCAGGAGAAAAAAAAGAGGGTAACAAACCGAGGGCGATTAAGGTCAAAGGCAAAAAGTGTCTTTGGCATTTGCTCATGGAAAATGTTCAAATTTGCAAAACCATGGAGGCTGTCCGGGCAGAAGCATTTTTAAAATGAACTGTGACTGCTGCTGAGAGGAGAAGGGGGGTTGGACTGTATGTCTGCGATAAAACACACACAGCATTCTATTTGGAGCTTTGTGCATCTATATATGGTCTTGAATGTGTGTTTACGTGTGTGCATTCTACCCTAGCTCTGCATATGTTCTGGTTAGAGCATTAATGATGCGTCCAGGGAGCCCTGCTTTTACATAATTTATCAACCAGGATTTAATAGCAGCAGTATTAACTAGTATAGTTTGGAGAGCTCAGGATGCATTTGTTCTAGTTTGAAATTATGTGTATGGATCTTTTTGTCACTCCCCTGTGATCCATTTCTCTTCATCAGCCTTCTGCAATGGGCACGTCCGTGCTTGTGTAATTGGCCAAGTTATTTTCATTTTAGAGAACAAATCAGAAAGTGTTTCATTGGAGGAGAATTCCTGTACACACTTGTCCTTGCATGCAGGGTCTGTCTCTGTATACGTGAGGGATTGAATTACCAGTCTCAAGACTGTGGAGAAGTAGAACAGAACACATGGTCCAATAAAAGCACCTGACCACAATATTGTGCAAAAGTGACAATTTAGACATCGTTAGTGAAGGTTTATCTCCCTTTGAGGGTTTTATCAATACTACTTGCAACTGCCACAGATATTTATAATCATATTAAAAATAATTTAACTAATTGCACTTACAAAAATGTAAAGGATACACCTTGTTGTTTGATTATTCATTGTTCCGAACTATCTGTTGTTCGATCCGATGTTTAGGATTTATATTGAAACATTTGTCTCTTTCTGTTTTTCAGATTGCAGAGGTGGGGAAGGATTCACTGCCTGCTTGGCTGCACTGGGATGCCAGCAGCAGGATTCTGCAGGGTCTTCCTTTAGACGAGGACAAAGGTGTCCATTACATCTCTGTATCCACCTCCAACCGCACAAAATCCTTCTCCTCCCCAGAGGTCTTTTCCATTGAGGTGCACTCTGAAGATCATTTCGATACAGAGTCATCTCAACTGGCTTCCAACCAAGCCTCCACTGGAGATGATGTGCAGCCATTCACATGCAGCAATGAGGAACCTGTGACCGTGCTGACAGTGATTCTGGATGCTGACTTGACCAAGATGAGCTCGAAACAGAGGGTGGACCTCCTGGATAACATGCAAAGTTTCTCTGGGGTGGGGCTCCAGTATATGAGGGTGCTCCCTGTGGTCAACAACAGGCTGTTTGATATGTCTGCTTTCATGGCTGGACCAGGGAACGCCAAAAAGGTTAGTGAAGTTAGAAAGCAGTTTGACATGCAGTATATTATTAGATGGATCACATCTAATTCGTCATTGTCTCTGTAGGTGGTGGAGAATGGCGCCCTGCTGTCCTGGAAGCTTGGCTGTGCACTGGACCAGAGCACAGTCCCAAATATAAACAGTGTCCAAGGTCCTGCAAAGGAAGGGACAATGTCTGCTAAGCTGGGCTACCCTGTGGTGGGCTGGCATCTTGCCAACAAGAAACCACACATTCCTAAGCGAGTAAGGCGACAATTAAACAACACACCAACACCTGTTTTGGCGGTGCTCCCACCAACAACTCTAGCAGAGCCTCCAGTAAGAATTATCCCAACGCTCTCCTCGCCCTCAATTGCTGCACCAACTGAGAGTTCTGCTCCTCCTGTGCGA
Source organism: Aeoliscus strigatus (assembly GCA_901007665.1). Classification (NCBI taxonomy): domain Eukaryota; kingdom Metazoa; phylum Chordata; class Actinopteri; order Syngnathiformes; family Centriscidae; genus Aeoliscus; species Aeoliscus strigatus. Next base: position 25,854 of record CAAKHB010002644.1, read on the forward strand.
GGCCCTGTCCCCCTACCAGGCAAACCCACAATAAGAGTCCGTGACCCCATTGCCCACACCCCAACTCTGGGACCTCCTCAACCAACAAGGATAATGGAGACAACGAGCACCATTCTCATCCAGCCAACCATGACAAGACCTACTTATGTGGAGGCCACTGCCACACCACCTTCACCTACTAGAAAACCTACCAAGAAACCTAAGAGGCCCAAAACCACACCAGTGCCCAGAGAGTCAAAGACTTCAACAGCCAAGCCATCAAGGCGCACCACACCATCACCTGTCATCCCAGATCCATACAACTACAAACCTCTCTTACGTAACCCACTTGACCAGGTCAGTGCATTAGTAGGTACCTATTTTGAGGTGAAGATCCCATCAGATACATTCTTTGATAAAGAGGATGGACCAACAGACAAGCTGCGTCTTACTTTAAGACAGAACCACAATGAAGTGGTTGGAGAGGGCTCCTGGATCCAATTCAACACCACTAGTCAGCTTCTCTATGGACTTCCTGATGTCCAGCATGTGGGAAAACATGAATATTTCTTGCAGGCAGCTGACAAAGGTGGTCTGAATGCAATTGATGCATTTGAGGTCCGTGTGAACCGGTGGCCGGTCAATGACAAAACCCCTGTTATCTTCACGGCTCGACTTGATGGGGAGCCACGTTCGGTGACCAATGACATCCACAAGAAGATTCTGCTAGTAAAGAGGTTGGCATACACACTAGGGGACCGCAACAGCAGTACAGTGAGTTTGCGAAACATTAGCAAGGGGTCCATTGTGGTGGAGTGGACGAACAACAGCCTGCCACAGCACCCGTGTCCAAAGGAGCAGCTCACAGCCATGAGCAGGATGCTTGCCGATGCTGATGGAAACCCTTCACAGGCCTTCATGTACTCTATGGGTCCTGAATTTAGACCACTGGATGTGAAAGTAAAGGGAAGGGCAAGCTGCAGAACATATTCCTTCATCCCCCCAGCAGAGATCGATATACCAGAACCTCCTGCAGTCACACCAGCTCTGGGAACCGGTCGGCAGAGTACAGATGATGTCTATCTTCACACTGTAATTCCTGCTGTAGTTGTGGCCGCAATCTTGTTAATCGCAGGCATAATTGCAATGATCTGCTACAGAAAGAAAAGAAAGGGCAAACTGACCATCGAGGATCAAGCTACCTTCATCAAAAAAGGTGTTCCGATCATCTTTGCAGATGAACTGGATGATTCCAAGCCACCGCCATCATCTAGTATGCCCTTGATCCTCCAGGAGGAGAAGCCACCACTTCCACCTCCTGAGTACCCAAACATGGCCACCCAAGAGACCACTCCTCTCAACCAGGAGCTGCTGGGGGAGTACACAGCCCTGCGGGATGAGGACCCTAACGCACCTCCCTACCAGCCACCGCCTCCCTTCACCACTCCTATGGAGGGCAAGGGCTCCCGTCCCAAGAACATGACTCCCTACAGATCTCCACCTCCCTACGTGCCTCCCTAAGACTTGCTATAAACCTCCCCTCATAGGGTGGAGGGAGAGGATGCCTGAGGAACTTTGACGGTTTCCATTCTGGTGTTTGTCTGTCTGGACATTTACAGGGAGGGATGACTAGAGGTGCTAAAGTACAAAACAGCTACTGGGGTCTTTGGTGAGGGAAGGGGTGTTATTGAGTAGGGTGGGGATTTAAAGTTCACCAGTGGGATGATTGGTTGAAACAGCTGGGATGGACTACTGTTTTAGTGGTAGCCCAGCTACTCCAGTGGCCTAAGACAAAGTCTCGTCACATTGGTTTTTGGATATACCAGTTGGTCAGAATTGGGGGACATGCTCTCCCATCCCAGCAGTTCAGTTTTTCTCTGTTGATTTGGATACTGGCTTGTATTGAGTTTCTTCATCTTTATGCCAAGATTATTTTTTATTTCTGGACAGAATCCCTTGCCTAACAACTAATTTTTCCAAACTTTAAGGAGACAACGAACCATGGAAGAAGTTGTGTTTTCAAAGGGTGGTGATATTCTCTGAAAATGGCCAAAAGCTATCACAGTCTCAGCTCAGCCCTACCGACAACACAGGAGATTGGAAGGCTGACATGAGTGTTTATTCAGATACAGTACGGTTTGCCTTCAGCACTGTCCTCGTCAAACCTTATTCATGTCTAGTACAGAGGCTAAAAAGATAAATGATAATTTTTTTGCTTTTTAAATTCACTGTATATCTGGGAGATAGATTTTGTTATATTTTTGGGTGCAGGAAGAAAAGGTTTGCCTCACTAAAATAACCTGCAGGAGCTCTTTTTTCCTCATTTTTGACAGAACGTCAATTATTGTCCATTAGCTGAAAATGCCCCCCTTACTCATTCATCCCCACAGGAGGGGACTGTTGTTTTGGTGACAGAGTTGATTTATCTAACTTGTAAAGTGAAATGTATCTGCAAAATGTACAGTCTCATTTCAGTTCAAGCAATTTGATTTCATTTTGTTGACTGTTGCTCAAGGTGAACAAAATTGCAGTGAAAGTCAAATGCCATCTCTGCCCTTTTTCGTACATGCAGCACCTAAAACATTTACATAAATGGGAAGAAGAGACCTACAGTTTATTTTGGAGCAGGGGTAATTATTTTTCTATGTAACGAGGCAGTGCTCTCCGGTGAGAAACATCATGTGCCATGGTGACTGTCCCAATGGGGATTGTACAGATATTCACATTTCAGAGGTCACAGAGTAGACAGTGGCTGAGATGGAAAGAAAGAAAGACCATTAAATTTCCAGTAATTATCTCACTGAAAAAATGGTTGATGATAATCTGCTAATTTTTTAACAGAGTTTTTGATACAGCCTCAAATTGTTTGACTATTGAAATAAATCACAATTAATGATTAGTCTTCTGTGATTTTAGTCTAGAAATTAAATTCAATTATGTACACGTTTTTTTTTTTGTCTCGGGTCACACATTTCAAGTGTTTTATTTTCTTGTGTGTGTTTGCATATCAAAAATGTGTCTCCCACTATAGAAAGATGATGAAATGACCCATATTTTATGTAATCACAAAGTTTATTTTTCTGTCCTTATGTTTGCTGATGAGTTTCAAATTGAAAGTGACCCTTTGCAATAATGATCTACAGCGTAGTCTGCTCGGTGGCTAGCCGAAGCAGGCTCTGAGCAAGTGACTTGTATTGTCATATTGTTGGTTTTTTTGGAGGATGCCAAGGCTTTTTTTTGCTTATCAAGTGTGCATTGTCATAATAAAACCAACTGGTACGATAAAAAAAACTTTCTTTATTCATGTTTTTTGATCTAATAGTTCTCCACTGGTCCTATCATCTAATCACAACCAGAGTGGATGAGTCATAGTTACTTTTCTACTGCTCCCATGTAGCCCTGAATGGATAAATTCCGTTCCCAAGAGGTTTTTCCTCCCTAGACTGCTTCCTGCATGGCAGGCTTTAGTCTTTCAAATGGTCATACTGCTGTCCTTTTTGTACTAAATTATTCTGCTATTGAGTGACTAGTGGGACATTTCAGTTTGAAAGGTCTGCCCATTAAAAAGGAAACGCTGTGAAAACAGTCTCATCTGCATCTGTCTTTGCACACACTGCATGCAGATCATTTACATTGATTCCTTAGACTATCGATGAAATGTAAACCATTTATCAACGTGAGACAGACTTAACTCTAAAGCAGTGACACATTCTCAAGAAAGGACTTGATGCGACAATGTGCAAATGGATTGTAGTGATGAACGAGACAAAAGTAGGATTGATGTTGAGTTGATTGAGGCATTGTGTGGCAAGTCCTTGTGTGTGTCCTTTAAATAAAGGTATAAAAATGTCCTCTCCAAGATTAATATGCTCAATTCCGGGGAAAACGGGGTTAATACAGCTAAAGGCATCCACTCGTACTGATTGTCTGATTTCCAAAGTAAGAAATTTAAATGCTATTATTTCATGTCATTGCAGCAGCTCTTTTTCATATTACACATTTTTAAATAAAAACTGCATGAACAGGAACTTTTGGCCCAACTGCACATTGAAATTCATATCTCAAATGTACCACAAATCAGATTGGGGATTGTGGAAGATTATAAATGTGTCGAGGGAGCATTTTACAGAGTATAGTCCGTCCCCTTGCACATGCCAGACAAAATGATTCTTGCAGGAACACCCTACACTCAGTCAACTTTATTTTCTACAGTATTTGGATTAAATTGGATATGACAGCTTCTTAAGCTCCACAAGCCCTGTTTTATTCTGACAAAGCAAATGATGAGAGGCATTTTCTGCCATTCTGAAAGGCTGAATTTAAATTGCATGGTTTATGTACGTTTTAGACTAGATGAATCACACAACTACACTTGATAAATTCCATTTCTTTACAACTCTAGGATAGAGGGGTCCAGTGAAACGGACTCCTAACTGAAATGTTGACAAGAAATCAGATTACGGTAATTAAGGATTAGAGATTTTTTTTATTTGAAGTAAAGAAAACCAAAGATACACATAGAAGCATTACAAGTTTGGAAAAAGTCCATTTGTCCGAATTACCAGATGCTATAGTACAGTACATAACAGATACTGCAAAAAGGAAAAAGTATACTTATTGAAATCTTTGTGAATTGCATACCACTTGTGTGTGTCTCTCTAGGTTTCGTCAGTCAGTCATGTAGCACACATTGTCGTAATGTTGCACAGCTTTAGTCCTGACAGATGCTGCTTCATAGACACGAAACCAGTGAACAGAGATGCTATGTACAGAGACACTCCCTGTATCTGTAAGTCCACTAATAACAATTTTTTTTTAAATTGGCCTTTCTCCAGACTATGAATGTTAGGCTATATGTCACCTAGTTGTGGTTGACCATAAATATAGTATTAAACTGTTTTTTTTTTAATCCATCTACCCATGAGCACAATGGTCTAATAGTAAGATCATTTGAAAAGTTGTCTCACCTTTTCTGTGTTTACATGTTGCTCTACATTGGTGGAAATTGAGTGCTCTTGCCTCTCACTGATGGCGGCCATATTAACGCATCTCTCATACCCAAACAAGACATCTACATATCTTCATCTCTCTTAATTTGGGTGAGGTCAGGGTTAGTTGTAAACACTTGAAACAAAGTGTTTGACTTACTCCTGCCATAGTGAATCTGTCACGTTGAATACTCTACTCTAATACTTTTTGTGCCTGCTGCCAGGAGTCATCAGAAACAACCCTCAAAACTTGAAATGCTTTGGAAAAATTAAGCTTGTGTGGACACTTCCATACTCAATCCATATACTCCATACCATTCCATACTCAATCATTGGACTTTGCTACCAAGAAATCGCTTGACTGAGGAAACAAAAGTTCATCTGCTCCACAATTTGATCCTGATCCACCCTCCAATAATTTTAGTGAAATTGGCCTGGTAGTAAATTCTGTTAAGTATTCACTTTATGAGATGCTCATCTGAATGGATATCTCTCCCTCTCTCTCTCTCTCTCTCTCTTTCTCTGTCATTGATGTCTAACAAAACAAATGTTTGTCTTTTTTAAGGAGATATAGGGATTGGACTATTTCAGATGCTGTCAGATTCTCTTCTTAAGACGTTTCCATGTCAACATCTGTCTGTGTGTCTGTCTGTCTGTCCCTGTGTCCCTTGTGTGGAAAGACACTCAACCGCGTCACACTTTTTGATTTCTAGCACCTTTGATGGAACAGTTACAACTCTTTCCCAGCCACTCATCTTGTCATGCTGAGTGTTTTTGACCTTGCATCTTCCAACAGAGTGGTGTGAATAGACACCTACTCACC
>CAAKHB010002644.1:31663-47559 GCA_901007665.1 Aeoliscus strigatus
CCCCCCAGTTCCCCCAGCTTTTGTAAACCGCATAATGAGTTCTCTTCTGATTGTAATGAAAAAAAACGTTCTCCTCATTGTTGCTCCTCATAAAATGCTGTACAGTAATTGACAAGTTGTGTGCGCGCGAGTGTGTGTGAGTATGTGTGTGTGTGCGCGCGCTGAAATCTTACAGTGAGAAAGAACAGGACTGTAGTCATTTCTTCCTTTACAGCGCACTTGAAACATCTCATAAATCTATTATCAGTTTTCCTTTGTAAACGTTCTTTTTGTGGGGGTCTGGCACCTTCCCACAGTTGTTTGTTGTTGTTTGTTTGTTTGTTTTTGGAAACAATTTGAACGTATGGTGTTTTACAATAACAGTCTGCACTATTCCAGGTTATTCTCCATCTTTCAGATGTTTAAATTTATTATAAACTAAGGACATGTTCACTTTGCCAGTTGATGACAGATGGTTCCCCCAATCATTATTGGGGAATATTTTTGACAGTCTTTCCATTAACAGTTAACTAACACTGTAACTTTAATTGTTACAGTTGAACTAATATGTTTATTTTTGTTGGTCTACTATCGGTCTGTCCATCCATCAAATGTCCAGTTTCTGTATCTTGCCATGATAATAACAGCAGTCATCTGTCTCTCATACGTTGTCATGAATATTATTGCTGTACATGCACAGCACAACACATATTTTACAATGATGAGGAAAGAAAGATGGAACGCTGAAGTCGTACTTTTCCTCTGCACACCACTGCATCAACTGTCATATAACCTTCATTCAAAACAGCTTGAAAGATCTTTGTGTGTTTTATTTTCTATCAATATGCAAATGCACATACATACAGATAGATGTTTGAAGTGCATGATGGAAAGGAATAAATCATATTGATAACTATGAAAGACCTAAAACACACAGTAACACTTTCACATCTCATCTTCTTCTTCAACTGTTCATGAATTCAAACACAGAAAATCACCATATGGGGCTCAGAGGGTCTGAGCTTGTGCGTTCCTTCAAGTATGTGTCCATATTTTCACTTTCTATCTCCTGCTTGCTGTTCTTTCTCCCCGATCTTCTTAACTTTCCACCTTTGATCATTTAGTTTCCCCTACTTACCATGCTCAGCCCTTTATCTTATCCTTCTTATCCCTCATTCATCTGGCTCCTTCTTTCTTTTCTTTCTTGGTTTGCATCCAAGTCTTTATGTTCATCATGCCCTCCACAGGAATTGTGCTTACACAGCACCCTTCACATCTAATGAAGCATTTGTGATACAACGTATTATGAACCAGTGTTATTTGATTCGGGTCATGAGGAAACTGCTGGTATATCTGTCAATGGGATCACCATGCCAAGCCGCCTGGATCAACTGGTGTCTAAGTGTAAACAAAAGGGAGGACAGCAAGAAGGACATGACAAAAATAGCTGTCATAAATAATCAAACCATGAAAGAGTACAAAACGCTCTTCCGACACATTGAAAAGGAAACTAGTAGAAAGTGGTGAGCGAGAGTCTGTTTTGGACGACTGCTGATGCAACATTGGTCATGGTTGTCTGTCTCTGAATACATCATCATAAATGCGCTATTCTTATTCACCAAGATAACCCAATACTGTGCACTGCTCCTTTAAATCCTACATGATGCATGTAAGTGGACCTGCATACTAATGCTTTGGGTATAATGAATTTTGTTAGATGTGAGATTCAGTTTGAGATACACTACAGAGGATGGTAAAAGTGAAAGCGTAAGTTAACATCGAGGCCTTCCTCATGGCCCTCTGCTCCTGTTCATGTGTCAAGATTAACTTCATAATACACGTCGTCCTTCAGCCAAAGCAGCCTAATGTGACATCTGCAGACTGCTGATGAAATAAATAATAGTGAGTGTCTGACTTTGTGTTTGATTATTACACTTTCATATATACAGCTACATTGACACCGCAGGCAACAAATTCAAATCATATCTGCTTTAATACCACACACACACACACACACACACACACACACACACACACACACACACACATTCATGCAGTAGCACACAAAAGCAAATATACACAGCGAGGTGCATGAACAAACACAAACCCATACAGGGGCACCACAATTCAATGTCACAGGCTTTTCCCTATCATGGCAGCTGCGGTTCGTATCCTGTCACGGCGCCCGGCGCAGTATGACGCAGTGCTCATTTGTATGTTGATAAAATGTAATCTCCCAGGTGCCTGGCTGAATTTGTGAATACTATTCTTCTGACATTTGCAGAATGCCAAGCAACACATCGCTCTGCCAGCCAGGGTAGTGTATGTCCAAGTGTGTGTGTGTGTGTGTGTGTGTGTGTGTGTGTGTGACATTGACTGTGAATGTTCCAGTCAGTCCCATTAGCTTGTGTCCTATTTATGCATGTATAAATATAAGCTGCACGTGATGTTCTGTGTGTGTGTGTGTGTGTGTGTCGATGCCTCCCGTCCTAGTCTTCATTTCCTGTTTGGTTCTAAGGTGTGTGTGTGTGTGTGTGTGTGTGTGTGCGTGACAGAGAGAGAGAGAAAGCGGGATTAAGCCAATGTTTGCTGAAGACAACAGATAACGTAGTAAAGCTCATGTCTGATAGGAATTAAGCTTTTATAACAAAGCTTTGAGTAGCTTAGCTGCTTTAATGAAGAGTCACTCAAACCTCACTATGTTGTGTGAGCACAAAGCAACGTCTTATTGTTATTATCAGGTGATGCGATGGTTTGTAAATTTTGATTTGTTCAGCTGCTTTCAGGTCCACTCTGGCTGTGACGCTGGCTAACTGACACTACAGCCACACTAATAAAATGCACGCCAGTGAGATCAATAAGGTGAAACCGCTCCCAGCGGACGGGCATCGCATGCCCCTCGCCGCTAGCGTCTGATTTTAGACAGATGCCCAGTAATCTTCTAGTGACGTCACAATCAGATGGCAGACTTGCAGAGGAGGATTCTCCAGTTGCTTGTCCCCAGATCATTCAGATCAACCATATGTATATATATTTACAACATCCTACCTGCCTACAATTGTATGTGACATCGACTGTGTCTACAATCCAAACTCAGTTTGATCAGCTGTCATAGAGTTGGGTCTGTTTATTTAGCACAAATACATTCATACATACAATCTGACTCTCACAGTGATACGTAACTCTTATTCTTCTGCATCAAACAGTAAGAGGCATGTCGCAGTCACTCACTAGTTAAGACAGTGGTTAGGGTTAGACAGATTGAACTTACTCTGCTAATTACTCATGGGTGCTCAGTGTGTTGATAGATAAACACTGTAACACTGCTGTCTGAAGATTTAAGAATCACATGTGCAGCTATGGATGTTTCTAGTCAACAGCCTCATCAGTGACTATAGTTCAAAGAAGGGAAGCCAGTCAGATGAATCTCAGTTAACCTTGAACTCTGGGAAATAGGTGAGGAAGAATGGAGGAGAATAATAGCAAACTCAGGAAAACACATCAGGGAGGCTAGAGGGAATGTAAGTTAATAGAGTCTATTTTCCTCCCAGTAGACCCCATGGGATGGGTCTATTACCTGATAATCTCTGCTGGGAATGTGGAACAAAGGCAGAGGCTTTCCTACATGTGCTATGGGAATGCAGTCTGATATAGCCATTCAAGGTAAAAGTCATAAAGCACATGGGGAAGGCTCTGGAGATAGAGATTCCCATCTTGCCAATATTATGCTTCCTGGGTGACCAAAGTCAACTTTATTGTCAAATATACTGTATATGCATGATATAAATGAAATTACAGATAAAATAACACAAATAAACACAAATAATGGGAGTGTCAAGACATGGCTTTGCAGTTATAACGGTCAGGATGGTCACAGCAACCCGAAATATCCGCAGGATATGGAAAAGTACATCTTGCAACAGACTTTAAAAAATGGATTGAGGCTATGACAGAAATAGCGTCATACTAGCAGATGCGGGCGAGAATTAACAATGACGGAAGGGAAGAGAGGGGGCCATGAGACATAACCACAGGATATGAAGGAGGAGTTGGTATAGCTGTGACTAAATATTTGCTATATATATTAGGTTTTAATGTAAACATAAGAAATACTATTGGCATATATATGTAAGTACTATACAGCAGCCCATACATGAGCCCTTGTGACTGGTGTGTGAAATGAAAAAGGAAATAAAGAACTTCAAAACTTCAAAACACCTTGATCTCTTAAGACCTTCCAAGCTTTTGGTGAAGTTTCGCAGCGCGTGATAAGAGATGCGAGGTGTCTCCCTGTGCCAAGGACAGGAGCGGTGCTCCGGTTCTGACATTGACACCGGGTCAGTTTGCTCACTTGCATCATGGAACTAATTGTGTGACCAGGTAACATTGACCCTGTAGAAACGTGTCTTGTTTTAATTTATCTGAATGATGTAAGCTGCAGCAAGCAAAGTGAGCTTCAACTCGATTAGTTGTGTACGTCTCAACCCTAATATCACACCTCAGGTAGCCAACAGACGACATTCGCCAGTGGATGTCTCAGTTATTAATCTATAACGAATGTTCATGTTACAGAGTCAGTTAATGACGAACATTATCCAGCCCAGTAATCAGATTGGACTAGAGACACTCCATGAGCGCTGATATTCAGAAGACTGCTGGGAATGGTATCCTTCCACCTCCTAGTTGTTCTAATGACCACTGCTGAGAGTAAGACTACACTGACAGCACCTGTTGTCAGGTGTCATTAGCTTGACGTTACAGTGGGTAACACTGACACCCCTCAGCAAGGAGGGTCAAACCTAACACCCATGTGGGGGCTTTCTCATGACGTTTTCATGTTCTGCTCATGCCTTGTTTCCTCTGGGGTTTTTTTCTCTCCATTGTCTGTCGGTGTGAATGTGAATGTCTCATTATGTCACAAATGTCAGCTGGGATTAACTCCAGGTCCTCCATGACCATGTGTGAGACAAGCAGTAGAAACTTGATGATACTTGCCTGTCCAGACATTCTGAAACTACTCATTCCGTGTTTTCTGCCCATCTGCACACACACCACCTCTCGCAGCAGTGACCTGCATGTCAGAGACCAAAATCTCTTTCAAAATACGTGCTGTTTAAGTGTCAGTGGAATCTTTGACTCCCTTTGTTTTTCACTCCGCAGGGAGTCGTATGAAACAGTGGGGGGCGGTATCAAAGGTTGTGAGAGCTCCCCAATGGCTTTGGGATCAGAGCATGCCAGTGTGGAGGAGGCAAAAATGAGATGAGTGGATAGGGAAGACATGGGGGAAGGGAAAGAATAATTCTGGGGTAAGGTTTGCCATATTAGAGCAGGGCAGATGACAAAGTTTCTGTAGTGGTTGAGAACCACCAAGCTAACTGGATCCCGGTCAAAGGTGAGTGTTTTCAGAGCAGATAGACTCTGTGTGTGTCCAGAGGAGGAACATACATGAAAATAGATTCATCAACACCTCACTTTGACATTCAGCAGCCCCGTGAACAGATAGTTTCACAGCACGTACTCAGATATTAATGGTTGTTCTGGACAGAATATAGTTGGCGGGCTCATAGTTTCTGCTTTGGCAGTATTTTCTTCAACCCAGCTGGAGAGTTAAAGGTCGAGAGACATGCGGAGATGTTTACAGCACAAATTACCTACAAGCGCAGAAGCCTGGGGAGAGCTTACAGGCTCCAGTGGGCCTGACGTGACTCATTAGCTAGAACCGCCGCGGCTCCGCCGGCCAGCAAGGCCAGGAGATCTGACAACAGCACTTCACAAATAAAGTGGTGGACTTCTGCGTTCGCATTTCCATTTGGAGCACTAGATGGAGTACGTCAGTGAAGACGTGCTTATGTCTAGTTGTTTTTACTGAAGGTCAAACAAAACTACGGTGAATTTCATTTATACCTTAGAGATTCTGAGTATCATTACACCAACAATCCTGAGCATCCCGCACTAACTCAGTGTTTTGTGTGTCCTGTTAACAGCTTGGCAAATATGGGAGGGGGGTGTGATGGTGTGGGGGGGGGGACTGCCACTCAGTCTATTAGCAATTAACAATCCCAATCTCCCTCCATTCTCCTTGAACTGTATTGGACAGCAGAGACTGTATCTCAGTGTGCAATTGGTCACTGTCACGACAATTTGAGCCTGACTGTCCAACAGAAATCAAGAAAGCACTCGATATAATGGATTCCTATTGGTTTCTGCTGGCCAGACCCACGACATTGAAGAGGTGAGAAAAATGGCTTATTGATGACTGTCGGAGGACATGTCGGCTCTCAGCTCTGTGAAGTGAGTCACATCGCCCAGAAACGAACTGACGTATTGAGGTCCCATCTGACTCATTTGGAAGTTGTCAGCAAGCAACAGATGCGAGCATGCCACTTTCAAGATGGAAAGAGTGACTTTTACACGTATACATTCAAGTAATTATCTCAAGATTCAAGATGTTTTCAACAAAAAATTGTACCCTGATGGTACATGCACAGAATCTAGCAGCCGCCTTGAGGAGGGAGGAGACTGCCATGAATCCATCCCTCTGGTGAGCCTGTTTTGGTTGGCAGTGGTGGTGGTAATCCGGGTCCAGTTTCTTTTCTAACACTAGAAAAGACACTTTTTTTCCTTTTTTTTTTTGCATTAATACATTTTTCTCTCTCAGTTGGTTCACCAAACATTTCATTCCTATATGTTCTAATTGCATGTGTCATCCCTGCCTCTGGTACTGTGTTTCATTATGTGTTCCTGCAGGGAAACATAATTCATGTTCACATAAACAAACTGGGCGTCCTGAGGCAAGCTGAATAAAACATGTCGCTGTTGAAACTCCATGCAATTCTCCTTTAGATATATTTGTAATTCCATGCTAATTTGTTATCCTGCACCGCCTGCGATGAATCCCCTTGTTTCCAACAATGAGTCGTGTTTGTTCATTGATACAAATTTATTGTCCCCTTGGGTGAGTTGAATATTCAATGGATCTTAACAACCTGAGATTTAATAATGTGCACATGTGTGCGCTTGAGTTACAGCCGAGAGGTTCTAGTTACAGCGACATGAGAACATATGATTTAACAGGGTGGATAAGAAATGTGGTTACATACAATATGTTGTTATCAAATACAGACACGCTCTCCAACCACAACTAAAGAAGCCTATCAATCTTTGGACATACTGAAATTCCATAGTGGATGTGATTAAAAACCACTGACAGGAACATTTTATTATCTGTCATTTTTTTCAACCCCTGAGCTTTTATAATAATCGTCATACATTGTGTTGCATTTGTGTAATTGACATGCTTTTGTATTGTTTCCTCTGTTATGTGTATATATTTGTTTGTTAAATGTTCCTGAGGAAATGTGAATCGTACCTTTTTCCAGATGTTGCCGCAGCAATGATCCACATATGCAAGTTTTTGTATTCATTTTTTTTTCACTGGATGCCCTTCCTGATGCAACCAGCCCCATTTTAATTACGAGTACCCTGGGTGTTAGAAGCAGTTGGAGGTTCAGAAAGAAAAGAACAGAACCTTTGAGCATATCTGGTGAAGACAGCAGTCTGATTATAAAAACACGCTGATCCAACCCTGACAGATTAAATAATCCAAAAATCACATTGTACAACTTTTATGTTCTGTTTAGAAATTATGAGGATGACACCAGCAGGTTTTCTTTGTGCTCTTCAATAAGATTGACTCTGGCAACTCGAAAGCAACATATAAAAACCAGGTAAATACAAATCTGTAGTTTGTGAATAGTTTGAATGTGATGTTTCCCAATCCCAATAGAAATTGTAATCACTTGCCTCCCATTGAGGAAATATGCTCACAGGTTATATCAGAGGGTTGGATTAAATTTTCTCCCGTAGCATATCATCCTCCTCTCCTCCTCATTACAGCCACTCATAAGGTCAGTTTGGCCCTGCAGAATAACATGAAGACAGAAAAGCAGATGGGGAGAGACAGGCAGTAAGTCAAACAGGCCCGTGTCAAAACACAGCGCTACAGCTTAGCAGCGGAACTATAAATGGTCTGTTAATTAAGGTCTCCTGGACCCTCACGTCGCCAAAGGCTGTTGCTGCTACTCACATCCCACTAATAAGGTTTTTATACGGGCCCAGAGGATGAAAGAGCCAGAAGAGTGAGAGACAGGCATAATGTGGGTTCTGACGGGCCCTAAAAGGTTTTCGATATTCCAAAATGAACTGCGACACAAACACATTCTGAACATTAATAGCTCAATTAGAAAGAAAATCTAGAAGCAAACAAACAAGTCCAATAATTCCTTTATGGGTGGAGCTCTTTGGAAAGACCAAGGATGGCAGGCAGAGGGCAGCATGGACAAAAAGGGAGGCAGCGCTGGTGGGGAACGCTGTAGCTGATAAGTTTGATACGTCTATAAAATTGTAGTGGGGTGTGTTCAGTATCCTGTTTGGGAACTGCACGTAAGAATGTGTAAAAACTTGTGTGTAAAAAATCCTATACTGATTCCACAAAGTCTGAGTTCCATCTTTATGACACCCAGGATTTGTTACACCTCTGTATTTCCCCAGCGTGTGATTCACAATCCACCATTATGGAATCACGAGCAACGCAAAACACACAAAATACGCGTGACAAATAAAAACACAGTTGGTTTACTGGTGTTGATGGTCGTCCCCCTGCCCAGGGGAGGACGAGCTCCATGGTTCGTCTTGCTAAAAACATATGTCTGCCTGCTATTGTTTATTATTTATCTTCACATCAGCAAGTGCAAGACAAAAGTGCCTGAGATATTTTGTGCTCATTTCTGGAGCGTTAATATGTATTTATTACATATATGTGCAGTGTATAGTTAGTGTATCAGTGCCTTCAACACCAATACTACATCAGGCACCATAAATACATCAGGCAGCTGCTGATGAAAGTTAAGCATGAAAAGTACACATATGAGATGTTAAATGTTATTTCATTCCATTACTGATGGAAAGAGATATGCAGAGAGAAAGAGAGCTGCGCTGACATGCCATTGTCACTCTTAATAAACCGTGGCAGCCTGGTGACTAATTAGCTATAATTTTGCTCATCGGGGCTTTGAGAAATATTTGAAAATCTCGCCCGAGTCACAGTCTTGTCCTGCCAGGAGGAATGTCAGAGCTGGGCGGGGGCTAAGCGATGTTGGCACTGCATCAAGAGAGGCTGGCATGTGTCGTTGAAAAACTCCGTCACTGGCCCGTAGCCCTGAAAGACGTCGACAACAGTTGGATGAACTTCAGAGAGAGAGAGAGAGAGAGAGAGCGTGGATTCGTCTTTGGCTACGACTTTCTCCTCTGACCTTGATGGGTGTTCGTAGTTGATTGGTGTGAAAAACTGAGGAGAACGTGTCCCGGCACACGTACACTGGGTTCTCACAGAAGCTAGGTCAGCTGAATTCCTTGAAGATCGATGTTGACTTTCAGACGTTTATTCATGGTGAGATAATGAAGCACAGCTGCTCCAAGTAGCAAAACCAAACAATTTCATCAACTGCTCCCACATTTAGTTTGGTTATGGCGGTTGATAAGTATGACAGGAATTATTACATAAAGTTGAGGTTGTAAATGAAGATTTATTTCAACACAAACTAAACACACATATTTATGAGGAGGTCATATCCCAGAGGCATCCTAAGATTTTAAATTTCTACAGTGTTTTGGCTCTTAAATGTCACAGACATCCTCAGTGAATTACATTATGTTAATGTCGCTGTGCACTAAACTCGTTCATGTTCATGATGTAGCTGTTTCCAGGGGAGGTCGTCCACTTATCTCTCCCACATGGGATGGAATGCACTCAGTAGCACCTCACTCACTATAAACACATTGTGCATCAGATTCGGTTTGTCCTTTTAGTTTCTTTCTGCCTTCTCTCAGTTGTCTGTAAAGAAAATTTGAATGTGTCTTTTCGGACAAAAGATGAAAACCTGTGATTTCTCAGAAAAACATGGAAAATGATTTACCTGCCGAAATGCAACAACAAAGTGGTTTCAAACACAACTTTACAAATGGAACTCCCCTCTGAGACAGCAGCATAGGTAGTACTATGCAGTGGAAGACCCACCCACTACCATATCAGCTACTGAAGCACAATGGTGTATGACGTTTTAAGGACATGCTCATTACTGGAAGATTCTAAACAGCAGGTTTTGAGGTCTTTTTATGGGATCACCCATAAAATCACCATCGATTTTATTTGCTCTTGTTTTCGGTCTTTTGGTTTTGCTGTTTCCCCACAGCTTGAGTGTACCCGTGTGTCCAATTACCATCTGGAAATCAAGTAAACGCTACAGAATGTTCCTTCTTTCAGAGTTACTGATAAACTGAATTCAGAGATAGTACACTCTCTCAAAGACATTTGGTTTGATTACTACAGTCAGGATATTCACTAAACCTGCTTTCTGGACCAAGTCCCGGATGTCACCTGTGCCTCTGTATTATCCTGAGCTCCTGTGTTCCCTGTTTGTCACTGACTGAATGAAAGAGTCACCAGCTACTCACTGAATACTATAAACTAATGGATTTAATGGTATTCTTTGCCCTGCATCAAAGATAGTGAAAAAGTTTCATAATACATCTTAGGGTAATTTATTTGACCCTAGGCAGGTAAAACTACAACCTACTGAGTGGGGTAATTACAGGAACTTTGTTTTTGTTCATTTAAATGACGGTATCTGCTCCACAGAGTCGATGGCCATTGTTTTTTTGTTTTTTCGCCAGAAACTGGAAACGACGACCTCATAGTTATGACACAAAATTATCATTATATGAGTCAACCAAAGCAGAAACGTAAACCACCGTACTGCATACTTTATACGCATGAGGGAAATATGGCAAAATAAAACAAGTCTCTATAGTCTTCAATGACTTTAAACACCTTTGATGTTAATTGCAATGGCCATATTAATTCATTCCATTCACGCGACAATTAAAGCAGTTATCACTTTGATGTGAATTTCATAAAATGTGTTTAACAACAGGTTTTCGTGAATTTAATGTTTATTTGTCTTGGGTGTTGGGTTTCTCACCACCCGCAGAGATCATAGAGTGTATTTGCATACTGTTTGTTCTTTCAGTGTTGGACATGTATTAGTATTCCTTTCTTCAATCAGGGAGCGCGGCACCCGACACACAGACGTTGTTCAGTGAGAGGAGCTCATTATAAATTACGAGTATATGTTACTTCTTTATATTCTGAATACTCTACATGCTGAATACTTTCTTTGCTATAATAACACAGATTATACAGTACATACAATACATAATTGATTGTACATATCAACAAATATATATTTGAGAAAATCCCTGAAAAATACAACATAAATGCATGATATCTGAAAATGTACTAGCTGGGCTTCAGTTATTACGTTTTATTTCACAAATTAGCACCACACAGTTATTACTTACACGTTATTTTACTCCATTGAATCTCTGATGACTGAAATATCAGAGATCTACTGAAATATGGGACACAAAAGCTTCAACATCTAACAAAGAAAAAAAAAGATTTCCTCAACATCTTGCATTTTCTGAAGTGTTTTAGTTTTACAGCGGTGCTGTTCTGAGATGAATTACAGCTACAGTTTGGCTGGAATCTGTGTCAGCTGCCGTGTTATTTTCCAGAAAGCCTTTCAGCGCTAAGTGCGTCCACCTCATCACCTGGATGACAGAGAACCTTCACTGACATCCTGCATGTTTGTGCAGAATTAGTTTAATCGCTAATCCCATAATATTCCAGAGAATTGCAGATAGTTTTTCACTAAAGTTTTGTGTCTGTTCACTTTTTATTGGCTCTGTATCTCATTTTTATTATCTTTCTGGGCCGACTGCCTGTCACCCCTCAGTGTCACTCTTCCGCCAAAGTGATCAGTGTCAGTGTGCTTGAAAATAAACCCATCATTAGATTTACTGCTCAGGACCATTGAGTGTCTCTCCAGCCCACTCACATTCCCATCAGACAACTTCAGGCCTTCTTCCTCTTTTCCACTTTCTCCCCCACCTTCTGCTCATCTGCTCGACAGCACTCACACTCCCCGGGCTCTGATTGACACGCAGCAGATGTTAAACAGATGTTGCAGTGCAGATAGATGACTCACATTTGTCTGCTCAACCCCCGAACACCTTGATACCCTGCTCACTGCCTGTCACTGTCTGTCTGTCTGTCTGTCTGTCTGTCTGACCCTCTCCCTCGCTCTCACTGATACATTTGACTAAATTGCAGTTACATCTGGTGTAACTGCTGAAACTTTCTGCTGGAGCTTCAGAACAGAGTGGAACCTCTCCACTCTTGCAGTCGCCATCCTGATCTGAATTCATCCATGGTGCATGTTACCTTCCATGTTAGCATTTAGCTAACTTACTAGCATCAGGACAGTCTCTCAGTCTGTGAAAGTCTGTGATAGTCTGTTTATTTTTTGACTGACATTTGTAGACATTTTGTACCCAGGAGGGATTGTTAAGAAATTGGGGCCTCATGAGTCTTTCAACTCCCCCCACACAACAGAATCATCTTCACAGAGTCTGGTGTTTTATGGCTCCATCACCCAGAACTAAACCCAGAGTTTACTTGTATATATTGATCATTAAAAACGGAGCATTTCTAATGTGGATGCCCATGAGTTATTTAAAAGCCTGCTGCTTCTCTCACAGATGCCAAAAGATGCCTCCTTCAGGAAAAGTTGAGTTATACTGCCGTGTGAGGTGGAATTGAGTGTGGTTAAGTGACAGCTACAGGATTGTGCTTTGCCAGTATTTATTCTGAGCCTTCTGGATGTGCTGCAGCTTTAATTTAACAAAACATCTGCGATGGGAGGAGTCAGTTTGAAAGTTCAATATTACACACACACACACACACAGTCATGAGCCACCTTGTCAGGAGATGGATATAATCTCCAACCCAATGTAAAGATGTGTTGGCGTTCCAAATGTAAATGCAACTAGATGTACAATAGGTGGAGCCTTTGTTTCTCTGGACCTTGAGCGGCAGCAGGTGAATGCCTCAAATAAAGTTTCAGTGTCAGCTGATAAAGTAAACTAAAGGGACATTCAGCAATTTCATAAGGACAAAACCAGATTTATTTGAGTCCACTTATTAAGAGGGAAATAACATCAAAATGCACATCACACCACAAAACACACCAGATGGAGCTTTCTGCACCTCCATTTGTATCCAAACAAAAACAAACCCTGTCGGATTCAGTCAGGCCATGTCGAGTGCTCAATCTTATTCATTATTCGTGTTTTGTTTTTTGTTTTTTTTTCAGCTTTTTCACATCAGACTTGTGAAACTGTGGGAAAAGGAAGAGGAAGACTGAGACAAGCAGACATGATTAACACGCCATGACGGTGGAATTTGGAGCTCAGTTCAGTTCTCTGTTCTTTCAAACAGATCACCAGAAACTGGGTGTCCACTCCCATAGGAAGAAACAGAAAATGCTGCAATTAGCTTCAAGCTGAAACTCTGACTCTCCCACTTAAACTCTTAATGTACATCCCAGCATTCAGCTTTGGTCATGAGCTGAAAGAGAGCACTGCGTCCCAAATGAGTTTCTATTGTTGGGTTGCTCAGACTGCTGGTCGGTCACGCTGCTGCAAACACTGAACGCCACAGGGCTCGCATGTCGTTCCATTTCCCCACCTGACTTTAAGTTGCAGGTCTTCCCTCTGGTTTGCTGTCTCCACTGACACTCAGTGACTGTTGCTAACACCAGTCAATGCATGCCTCAGACTTACTCTGAGACTCTTCTGCTAAAATTAAACTGTTTGTACTAGAAATGCATCCCGCATTGGATACTGTGGGTCAACGAAACCTTCACTGCATCTGATTCAGACTTTCTGCCTTGGGACAGTGAAAAATCCTCATAGTGTAAAGAAACTGACTGAGACTCAGTGGGATTTCTGAGCTATCAGGCTGGAAATGATCCAAGAGATCTTTGTTTTCGTGAGATTTGTTTCTTTTCTTTGAAAGAATTTCACTTTTCTGCACAAACATTCACATTTCTTATTTGCTGAGTTCATTGTTGGTGTCCTGAGGAAGCACTGCAGTCCTTGGACATGTTTTTCTTCCCGTTCCGTGCTCTGCGTCATCATGGGGTGCCTTTAGACTCCACAGTTCATCCAATCTCCTGCTGGATGAGTTGGAAGCTGCGAGCAGCAGTCGTCCTTTTCCAAACAGACATGTTTGGAACAGACATCACAACAGATTATTTAATGACTCTAATTATATCGGTGCACAATGAGTCCCTATTTTACCTTTTCTCAGTTTGAGTGCGGTCTTCAAAATGGGTTAAAGTGAACAGGAAATGCTTCTGCAGCCAATCTCCCATTTAATTTCCCCTGATGCGAGATGATTACCTGTATTGCAGCCTGTCCTTTCTCTACTAATGGTGTGTTTGTACTGACCCTCTGCTTGACCTGTTATTGCGGACCTTGGTGATGGGCCATTATTCTTCAAACACACAACACCAATGTCCATCCACAGGGAATGGCCTCCGGGCACCTCACTCATCCAGTTGCTCTCTTTTTTTCATGCACATTAATTGCATTCTCTGTGTTCATGCAAATGTAACACAAAGTTAGGACTAGCTCTAATGCAGTTATTATTTTGGTTATTTTAATGTCAGTTTGATTTTCTGATTTCAAGTGAATGTAGCAAGGTAATCTAAACTGAAAGGGAGGGAGTTTCATGTCTGACCAATCGCGAGGCTGCGGGGTGCGCATTCAGCCAATCATATTCTATCATATCAATCGCTTCACCTTGTTGGGATTAACCTACAGAATCATTTGGACACACCAGTCTGTCGTCAGGAGGTTAGCCGGGACTCCGAGTGTCACCCGGACTATCGTTTTACTCTTTGTCAGTAAGGCGAAATTTGTAATAGCTACACCTTTGCTTCTAGCGGCTTTACTATTTGAACTTTATGGCCCCAAGGATCAGACGTCAAATTTTTTCATGTATTTTTTTCATGTATTTTTTATGTGTTACAATACATGTGTCGTTCACTCAAGTGTCAATTTGTGTCTGAGTATTATTGATGCTTCAGTTATTGGCTCTATAAAAACTTGCACTATTATTCGCATTGATGCTGGTTACACAAATACACAGCTGCTCCATACAGAAGATGTCTATCCAATCACATGGCAGAAACTCAGGCAAGTAGAGGTGGTCAAGGTCAGGGTCAGGGTCAAGAGGAGGTGACAGACTGCTGTTGTACCGTGATTTGATTCAGATGAGAGAACATCCAGCGATTAGTGATTCTCTGGGGGGACATATCTTACCGATGGCAGAGAGGAATGTTCTGATTGGTTGGACCTGATAAAAACAGGCATTCCAGTAAGTCGCAACAATGGAGTGCAGAAGAACGCGGCGGGAGACCTCACGTCACACTTGAATCGAAGGGGTTGGTCTGATGAGGGTTTCTGCTCACATTCTCAGACGGTCGGTCAGAATTCCTCTTTTAAAACACAAACGTCTGGACTCACCCCATGGTCGCGGCTTTTAGTCTGCACACTCTGATAGTCTTCATTTTCATTCTCAGTTTGTCCCTCCCCATTCTGATCCCGTGTGACCCCTCAGGTCTGTGCGCTGAGTTCACTTGTCATGAATCATTTGGTCAGCGGCTGAACATTCCCTCTCTTCCTGTGTATCCCATGATCACCCCTGTCTTTTTTTCTGTCTTTCTCTATCCAGCCATCTCTCTGGTGTCCACCCCCCCCCCAACCTTCGCCTCTAATCTCTCCATTGGCCTCCCTTTCTCTGCTTGCCCTCCCTCTGTTCCCCGTCGTTTGATGACACTATCTATCAGACGTGTTGCTCTTTGTTCTTTTGTGCCGTCATTCACGCCACAGGAAGTTAACGGTAACCACGAACCCCCCCCCCCCACACACACACACACAAAAAAAAAGTG
>CAAKHB010002644.1:63729-81035 GCA_901007665.1 Aeoliscus strigatus
ACACACACACACACACACACACACACACACACACACACACACACACACACACACACACACACTCCCAACCAAAAAATCCTTTCCACCATTTTTCACCCAGCTTGATGTGATTTATTTGAAATCAATCCCCGAACACGCTCATGTTTTGTTGATGAATGTGTTTGGTGAGTTCACCTGATATCAGGAGGCTCATACAGATGTTGCATAGTCGTCACTCAGATGTTTACATTTTTTTTTTTTTTTTTGAAAAGAAACGTAAGCATGTACAACAACATGTACAACAAGTACCATTCATGTACATCCTGGTACATATGACACACGCTGAATGTGACTCATAAAACATGCATTAAACGTATGAATACTGCCGATTTGTTTGTCCTCCGCCATGATTCCTCTTCACTGTTGCTGCAAAATATCTTCATCTGCTCCTGTTGTTTTTAAATCAGAAAGTGGTCTCACAACTGTTGTGCTTCTCTGGCTTCATCCAACATTGAAGTTGAAAAAAGTGTCAAAAGTAGAAAAAAAACCTCAGCAGATTAATAAAGTTCTGTCACAGTGCAGCAGCAGTCCGACAGGATCTGAAAGCTACTTTCACCCGAGAAACTATGTTTGCTGTGGAGGGTTTAATTATTACTAATCTTTGATGTGCGCTCCAGAGGACACGCTCATCTTGGGTCATTTTCAGTACGCTTTCATGTTAAATGACTTATAAGAATCTTATGAATTCAAGGCAAAATGATGGTTCATTTTCAGACAGAGAGAGACTCCAATACCCAGCATTAATGACCGAGTGTCAGGTGTTCAATTTGTTGACTTGTTGTAAATAGTGAGATTTCCCTTCCACTAAAATCCATTTTCATATTTGCTCTTAAGTCATTTTGTCTAAAGCAGGTTTATTTTACTGCTTTCTACGATGTGTTAGTATTCTTTGATTTGGTACTGACTGTTGCATCTAGTTCAGGTCTATCAGAAGAAGGTATGTTTATGTTTTCCTGTGTATGCATGTCTTTCCTCACTGTGAAAAAACATGTGTTTGTCAGTTCAGAATGATCAGAAATCGATTTAGCATAGCTATTCTTCCAGTTATGGGAAGAACTAAAACTACTAAACCAAAACTTAAATATTTGTGAAGTACTGAAAAATACAATGAAGCAGCATCACTGTCACATCTACCACTGTGTAGCCCCCACTCTCTCTTTTTTTTGCTGGAGCAGCATCGACACATCGTTTAAAAATTCAAAGCTCCATTTCTTGTTTACCAAAACTGAATGAATTAATAATGTGATGCTGGAAACAACATGATGCAACTCAAACTATTTCTGCTGCTGTTGTGGGACACACAGAATCGCCACACGGCAGAAAAACCTATGTCTCGTCTTCAGAAGCTTCAGTTGATGTTAAACAGAGAGCAAGAGAACAAAGATGTAATTTTCTACAGAAAGACGCAGACACACATCGGGTACTGACTGAGTTCTTTCTTATGAATTACGGTTGGAATGATGTGGTTATTGTTGGTGGTTTAAACTGTCTCACCTCCTGTCTGGCTCATCAGATCCACCCTCAAGACAAATTACAGTTAATGATGGGATGCGAGAGGCGGCAAGACAGAGGACAGAAAAGAGGAAGTCAGACAGATTACTGAAGGAGAAAAAAATACATGAATGAACAGTTCTCAGAACTGCTGCAAACAGTGAATATGGCGTATGGTGAGAAACCCTATGACGTGTTTTTAACCTTCCTCTTGGGTTCGTTTTCTGTTACCATCTCTTATGTTAACGGGTCGGTGTTGACCCATGTCTTAGTGGCTCTCACTGCTCGGATATGACTGTGGAGTGAAGCGGGTCAGTGTGACGTCAGCAGTAGGCAAGGCACCGCACACGTCTGATGCTTTACGTTCTGACCCTCATCTACGGACATGAGCTTTGGTAACTGATCGAAAGAGTGAGACGGGGGGATTCCAGAGGGAATTCACTCTAGTCGCTGCTCCTTCTCGTGGAAACGAGACAGCTGAGGTCTGATTAGAGAACTGTTCTGAGAACATCAAACTGATAGGAGGCGCCAACACAGAGTACGCTGCAGGGATTGCATATCTCAGCTTTCCCTCGGAGGAGCTGGAGAATGGCGATGGTGAGAGGGACGACTGGGCTACCTTAGTCAGCTGGCTGCCAGCATAATGGATGGATGGATGGATGGATGGATGGATGGATGGATGGATGGATAGATTTGAACAAACAGGACTATGAATCACCATCAGAAGAAGCAGATTGCATTTCTGATGCAGCAGCTGTTCTGTTTCAATAAGTGAAATTAATTTTAACTTCAAATAATGATGGAAAAACGCTCCAGCAGAGGTGAAAAGGAAACTTTATGATGAACAATGAAGAACATGGAGGCTTGTGAACTTCATTGGCCAGTTTTCAGAGAGCTGGGAAAAACTGTGTGTGAAAATGGATTATATCTGAACTATGGAAACGATTATCATCAAGCTTTGATTTAATGGCACGGTTGGTGACTTATTTATTGAAACATTGTAATGCAGTTGTAATGCAATAAAGGCAATCAAAAGCATGTAGAGATAATCACTCATTCCATTAGTTCTTCATTGCACACACATCGGTCACGCACAGAGTCAGGTTTTTAGATAAATCATCAATGACGGTTACATAAAACGAGTGACTGGGACCATGAAAGTGTCAGGATGCTGCGTCTCAAACCGACACAAAGCGGTGACACGTATGTTACTGTTTGACAGTTAACCTTTTCATTTATCTGCTGCTTTCGATCTCTCTGTCAAAAGAACAAGAACCCACTGTGAGGTGCCACTAACCAGTTGTGCAGCTTCGCTCTGAACCTGCTGCCTGTAGGTGAGGCACTGGAGGTTTGTTTTTTATTTGATGGACGCATTCACAATTGAATTGTTTATTTCTCTTGAATCAGGCTAAAAGTAAAATTGAAGTCAAATATGAATACATCATCTTTTATTACAGTGATCAAAGTTTTCAACCAATATTTAGAGAGCAGGACAGCTGAGATATGATGTGTTTTTGTATCGGATAAAACAAAAAATCAAAAACAGTTACTAACACAATTAAAAATGACACACTGTGACAACTGTGATCTTCAGAAAATGTTTATTAAACACAAATAAAACCAGAAAATTTTTGCTGCTGTTGGTTGAGCTCGGTCAGAAACTTAGAGTTGATGACAGCCTTTAGGTCATTGACACAGCCGTGAGTCGGCTCGCTGCTCAGTTCCGAAGAGAACGCAGGTAAAGCACGTGCTAATATGTAGAAAATATATGAGTCTTTTCCTTCAGCCTCTTCACTGACACGTCATGCGTCAGTCAGTCTGTATTTCAGCCAGCTGAACCTCTGCTGGAAACTTCATCAATACCCCCTCTTGTTGAAGTGGCCTTTTAAACACAAGGCTTCTGTCGCCTTTGTCGCCTCTGTTTGAATATTTTCCCACAGACGTCTGGGATAGGGGAGGAGAAAAGTATGTATTCAAGAGGGAAGACAAATGGTGGAAAGAGAGCGTTAGCAGGAATTTGCAACTGTTTTCCAGAGAAACACCAAAATCGACCTATTTTCATTTTTTTTCCACTAGCTCCCGTTCTCTGATTAAAACGTGAAAAAGGCCCGACCCCACCCACAATGTGAAGGAGAGGACATTCATAGACAAAAAGCCATGGAGTCAGATGATTATTTCTCTGTTGTGCCTTTAACACATGAGGGCCAGTATGACTTATGAATGACAGAGGTTAAAGAAGGATGGAGAAAGAGCTGAGAAAGAAGGCCTGAGATCGATCAGCAAGGTTGATGTGCCCGGCAGACCATTAAACTGGGAGTCAGAAACGGGGTTCATAATTTACACCAGGCCTCACCCTAAAGCACTCCCATAAAACATTTGGGATGCATTGTTGTACGAACTGAACTGAAGCAGCGGACCGGAGGTGAAGGGGGACAACTGCAGAAAAACTTCATCAGACAAGGAAGGCAGAGTTTCTGAATGGACCCGGTGTCACCTGGACCGAAAGTTCACTCAGGACCTCACTTTCACAATTCTGACTTCATTACATTTGACAGTCACCTCCACCTGTTTAGTCTGAGCCAGCCAGAGCTTTGTTACTTGATCCTACCCACTTTCTCATATTTGATTTATTTCCTCCAGTGAAGAACATTTGGTCTTCTCTTTTTTCCCTGGAATGATAAAATGCGAACAAATCCGTTCTTCATGTGATTCAGCAAGCAGCCCAGACATGTATTGATGGGCCGGCTGAGGATGTTTGAAGCTGACACCTTTGATAGATATCAGTGTTTCTTCGGTGGGCTCCTCAGCTAGCTTTCACTCTCATCTGGGCATGCTGAGATCAGAAACGTTCATCATTCAGCTGCTTGTCCACCATGAAAGCACATCGAAAGAGTCCTTGTGTTTTTATGCAGCACGTTTGTTTCTAGATTCCTGAAATGTCTTGACAGAGCAACTAAACCCCCAACACCACTACTGCATCACATATACACCGTAGTGCCCTCCACAGGTTGAACCCATTACACGTTCCTGCTTCAAACACCAGTGTGGGTCTACAATGTCACGACTCTCACCGTTTTTTATTCAGAATAAAGGTTTCAAACAAGTCTTTTTTTTTTTTTGGCAACACCACACGTCAATCTTTTGAGATGAAGAGGAGGAGCACTTGTTTTGACTCAGTGGATGTCCCTGATGGAAATGCAGGACAATCTGTGTCATTTAGACATGAGATTGAACTGAATCCATCATGACTTTAGGATGATTAACAGTGCAGCTGTACAGTGTGTAGGACCTTTAGTGATTGCTGTAAAAAAGTATCGCAGCGGGTTTGACTGAGTTGTGTGTGAGGACACTAGAACTGTAGGGGACATGAAGGACATCTGGTACTGTATCTAAAATTGACAGAACTGGACTGTAATCAATCAGCAGCTTTCAATAAAAGTTGAATATTATAATCCAACTGAAGGAGGATTTATCAGAGATGTTGGTTCATCTGTCATGTAAGTCACTTTACATCTCCTCATCTGTTTCTGAAGAAATTGAGCTATAAACCTTGTGTGTGTGTGTGTGTGTGTGTGTGTGAAGTCAGCAGCTGATGTTTGTTTGTTTTTCCTCTTTGAACTTGGATAGATACATTTTGTATATATAGTAATACACCGTTAATAATGTTTTTTGTACAACTTCACCTCTTTGTGTTTGTGTGTAAGTAGGCTGTCTGATCTCCTTCTGAATGGCTGTCAAGTCTTGGGGTCTATAAAGACGTGACTGTGACAGACGGGACGTGACTGTGACTTTCAGTATGTGTACCCACACCAGTTCTGTACGTCCTAGCATCACACTGAGTGAACAGGAAGGACAAGCTAATAGAGAAGTGTAGCAGACAAGGGGTCACAAAATCCCTTTTACCTGGGAGGAATGAACGAGACAGGATCTCGGTCGTCCCACTCAAAGCCAAAAGGTTCTCAAATATATGAAAATGATTTCTCATTGCACAGCTCCCTGTGGTTAAGACAGGGCTCAAAGTTGGGAGAAGTGGGCTCCAGAATAAGTGTCGGCGACCTGAAGAGTATGTGTACTAATAGATAAGACACCACCCCTGCTTCATTCCAACCCTACTGCATAGATGAGACGGCCCAACCCCAGGTAAGAAGCCTGTGATAAACAATGTAATGAACACATTTATTACACACTAAAACCTTACTAAACCTTATCACACCCCTTAAAGGTCAAATAACAGCCCTTTAAATGAACACAGTATATACAGTGTATTTGTAACGATCACCCCCTTAAGTAAGACTTTCAATAGAAGACGATAACAGTGATGTAAACTCCGTTGGATGTGTGTGTTTGTGTGTGTGTGTGTGTGTGTGTGTGTGTGTGTGTGGGCTGTTGCAGTTGAGTTCATCCAGTGTCCATTGATGGGAGCGTGTAGAGACATGTGAGGCATGAGTGCAGCTCTGGAAGAAGAGTTCAGACCAGTTCCTACTTCCAGGCTGCGTCAGTCTGTGTGTACGTGTGTGTACTTTGGTGTAGTGAAGGAGTGAAGTTACCTGAAACGAGACGTGGCTGAAGGACAGATGGCAGGGCAGACCTCCTCACGTCCAACCACTGCATCGCATGCATCGACGGGTGCAGCCGATGAAGAGCAGTCACTTCAGTCGGCTTTGGTGTGAACAGTAACCGACTTGGACATTTCTTCTACAACAAAGGACCCATTGTCTCTCCATCCAAGACTTCACTCCTGTCCAAATATCCTGTTGATATCACCTTGGTGGTTGCTCTGATTGGTCATAGCACTATCGGACTGTGTGCAGTGTTTTTTTTGACATGCACCCATTGGTGCCACCCCTTTAGTTGGGAAGGTCTGTCGCTCAGACCTTCTCGATGTGGGTCTGGTTCTCTTGGCTTGGAAAATAATACATTTCTGTAATCGGAGGAGGAGATTTGCCCCATCTCATTTCTTGTGTGTCTTGTTGTGTTATAGAATTACACACGCACGAGTCCAGCTATAGCTCGATAACGTTAGCACCATGTCTTAGCACACACCGAACACAGCCGTCTCCTCTTCTGACGTCATCCCTCGTTGACTCTTTAGACTTTCTGCAAACGCTAACACCACATCTCTATCATGTTCCGATTTGTCCCTCCCCGTTCTGTCACCTCTCGTTGATTTCTTATACTGCTGCTTTTTTTTAATAGATAAATTGATCATTTATTAATCTCTGTGAGAAATTCACATTTTTACACATGAAACATTTTTTGTAGGATGTTTTAATTCACTCCATTCCATTTGGTCTTTAACGCTGCTCAAATTCTTCACCTCCTCTTTCCTTTACAACATCCTGCGGGACTGACACTCACCCCGGAACAAACCCAGTGCTCAAACTGAGCTCATGAATGTTAATTACTTTATTTCCACTTAAAGGCTTCAGCATGTGGGACACGACAAAGATCAATCCGGGGTAAAGTTCCTTTTATACTCAAAAAGTCTTTGCTGACTCAGAGACATCGAGAAGTTGCTTCCAGGCCAACACCTCTCCGGTGGGTTACAAGCAAAACTTACATAAGTGCATGCTGGAGTCAATCCGACTATAATCGTGCGAATCTGTGGGTATTTGAACTCACAGCAGACGATGACGCTGGGAATGTGGGTGTCTGCTGTGCCAACAGAAAACTATGTTATGTGAGCTATGGTCCATTTTCTGTCCAAAAGAAGAGTGGGGTATCCATCCATCCACTGCGTCTGGAGGTGTCTCTGATTCAAACATCCACACATGTATCCTTTTCCTATTATTCTTTTTCAAGTGGCAATTTTGATGCCTGTGTGTTTCTTCAACTTTCCACTTTTCTCAGGTGTGATGAGGATTCTGTGCTGCACATGACGCCTCTGAGGGTGCTTTTCCACTGCACAGTTCTAGCTCGGCTCGCTTCGGCTTTCGGTTTGGATCCATTCAGGCTCTTTTCCGTTACGTTTCAGTACCTCTTCTATGTCGGCGCTGACGCCACAGCGCAGGCTGTGCAAAACAGCGCATTTTTTAACACAACGTAAACATGAGCAATGTGGAACATGAAGGTGCCGACACAGAGCTTTGCTCCACGGGTTGCTCCGTCCAACTCTTACAATAAATGCTTTAACAGGAAAAAAAATGACAAAAACGTCCATAGTGTGTGTTTTGCACATATCAGTCACGTTAAATGAGAACACGACAAGGAATAAAGACGTGAATACCTATTGACAGAAAAAGATACCTGTGTTGGAGGTAGCACTTGGGACGGCCCCCTCTCTGAAGTGACCAATCAGAGGCCAGCACTCTGAGACATCACATGTTTAGTACCAGCTGGGCTCGCTTGGAACCTCAAAAGAGGTTGTACTAAAAAAAGTACTAGGTACCAGGTACTATGGCCATTGAAAATGCAAAATGGGAGTCCAAGGCGTGCCGAGTCGAGTTCGAGCTGGGCTGGATCTGTGTCAGAGTTTCTCTCTGACCTGAAACACTTCACAGGTGTCAACAGATTCAGGCCATTATTACAGCCATTCTCCTCTGGCCTGGTCGTCCACCAATTATCTTCCATCCCAGCACTCGCTGGAAGCTGGAACATTTGTCACACAGTAGTTTGAAAACTCTATTCGGAGAGAGGATTTAGAATGGAGTTAATGGGCAGTCTGCTGCGTTACAAAAGGGTTCCTAAAGCTGAGGGGCCACGACATCTCAACCAGCCAGTATGTGATGATCTTGGATGATAAGTAATTGCTCCCTAATCCTTTAAGTATAATCTACAACTGTAACAAGTTGACTCATCGCTGGGACTTGTTCAGAGAAGAGCAGGAAGATAGATTAGAAGTGAGACATGAAGCAGGGACCTCATGCCAAGCAAAGGATCCATTGATAGGTACCAGTTAATGAGCATTGGAAGACGGTGTATTCATTCAAGTGTCAGAGAAAGTGACACTTGTTAGGCTTCTTTGTACTGGGATTCCTTGGCTTTATTCAGATGAAACATAACAGCTTGTACTGAGAGAATTTTTAAATGAAAATGTTCCATAGAAATAATAGATTATCATCTTAATGTCCAGATTAGAAATTCCTTTGTGTAACATCTCTGATCAGATGTTTTTGTATAATTGGCCTGTTAGGTTGTTGGGTAGATGACAGATGAGAACTTGGCAAGAAGAAGATTCTGCTCAGAAAATAAAGAGAAAATATATTTTAATTATCTTGTCGGGCAGAAATTATTCCTTATGATTTGAAATCCTTTGCAATTTCACACTGTGTTTTGTTCTAAGTATGATTGTCACATAATAAGACTGTTACTGCAGCTTTCACAGGGGAATTACTTTTTCACTTCATTAAAATAAAGCACAAAACATAATTGCATCCTTTTTCTGTCTCCTCCTCCTCGTCTCCCTTGCTTCCTTCTTTGTTTCTGGTTCTCTGACAATCTGTCACATACTGATTCCACCCAGATGCACTCACAGAAATGTATTTAAAGTTTGCAGAGAGCGAAGAAGGTTGTGCCTGTGCGTCTGTGAGGAGATGATTCAAGGTTTTCACTTTAACAAATAGTATGCTTATTATGGCGTTTTATGTGAGGGAAAGCGCTTCCTCCTCTCCTCACCCTCCTTCCTCTCCTTCTCTGTTTGGTAAAGATGATTGAAGAGTTTGTTCGACACATGCAGAAGCACCTTTCGCTGCCCAGCACATGTGGCTTCATGGTCATTCATGCATCTAAAAGCACCAGTGTGTTTTGCTGCTGTGGGAAATTGTTCTCACTCTGCATGTTGGTGCTTCTGCAAATGAATGGGAAATGATGTGTACACATGCATCAACACTCTGTTTCTGCTTAGGCAGGCAATTTTACTTTGTTGCATTACAGCAGAGATGACAAATAGCATCCAACCAACTCAATATGACAAGTAAACACAGTTTATGTCCAACCTTCTGCAACGGTCCTCCAAATAGAAATAAATTCATCCATCAATTTCCAACAAGGTCCGTGGCAGCAGGCCGAATAAATAAGGCAGCGTTCTCCTAATCAACCTTCCCCAGCTCCTCCAGGGGGGACCTGAAGGTGTTTCCTGCCCAGGTGACATCTGTAACTACTGCATGAGTCCACTGGATAGACCACAGGACATCTACATTTTTGGAAGCGAAACATCTCCTGCAAGTGATAAAAAGCATCCGGAGCAGAAGCCCAAACCAGCTTAGCTGACTTCTTTACTAGAAACGGTGAATGAGCTGACAGGTCGAGGGATTTGGAACAAACACTGCGGTTTGCAGAGGGAGCCAGTCCATTCCTGAAAACACAAGTTATTGGTGCTTTTTGCTACGTCCATCCTCCCATCCACTGCACTAATTATACTTCTGTTTGTCTGAGAGTGTAAGCTCTGTTTGCTCTTCTTTAATTATTCTTAGCCATTCTCGTTCAGACTTAACCTGCTCGTGCTGCAACATGCAAGTCCGTGTAGCAGCAACACCAGGGTCCCGGTGTCCCTACTTGGAGTGGGAGCTTCAGGGTACCACCACCTGTCGCTTTTTTGTGCACCAGCGGGAAACAAAGTATTGAACTTCAGCTGGCATAAGGAGTATATTTTCGTCAACATGGCTCCAATATTCCATCATTGCTGAAGTTTAAAACAATCCTGGATGGACGACGACTGATGTAACGTTCATTAACGATCAATCGAGAAGCTGTGAGGTGGAATGATGTTTAAAATCACCGTGCTGTTGAGCTGAATATCAGTCCTAATCAGATTACTGGGCTTTCCCTTTAACTTCTGCTTAAATGAGACATAAGAGTCTTAAGATGAATGAACAAACCATGATTGGATACTTTTCCACTCCACGTTTGCTTCTCAATCTCAGAATACAGCATACAATCCTGTTTCTAGTCTGCATAGTTTTGTCCACCAACAGCTTCATTCAGAGTCTCCAGGCTCATTTTCCTCCAATCAAAGAATGAAGGAATTGTTAGGAAGGGTTAATTGAGGTCAGACACACCTTGCCGACCCAAACACTCAACCTCAGGACCCTCTGAGCTTACCACACATATTATTAATGTAAAGTGGATTTCAGACCATGATTACTGTATGATTCACTACTGGCCTCGCTGTGTTATGAATCCCACAGAATCATTCATAGGTCCTTCGGTGCATGTCTCAATGTTGCAAACGGGTACTGATCCAGAATAAATTTGACATGCAGCTGAATAATTTCTGAAATGATATACACCCCTTGGTCAGAGAGGCCATCAAGTAACTAAAGGTTACAGCCTGCGAGAGAAAGTGAAACAGTAAGGTTGCGAATTTTGCCACACACCTGATACATCACGTCACAATTCTCTGTGGTCTATTGTAGTCGCTAGTAAACAATTGTAGGCAACTGAAACTAGAAGTCCAGTTGCCTACGATTGAACCCAGCAAGTTCTTCATGAGGATGAAAGCGAGTTGCACACGTAGCTGGTTCTGGAACTTCTCTCGGTGATGAGCTGCTAAGGCGGTTTTTACAGAAGACTGCAACCTTTGAGCAACCAAAAAATAGCCAGGATGCTCAATGGTCACCTAAACCCAGAAAATCATGTTTCTATGCAACTGCCCCAGCAATGCCTTTGCCTCCCGTGAACCACCAAAAATGCAATTTTCTGGCATTTTCATGGTGATCTGTGAGTGACCTGTACGTCCACTGAAGCATCTGGCTGCCTACTGTGCCTCCCCTGTGCAACCTATCGCAACCAATGCAATTATAGGCTCCATAGCCAGCCTCCAAGCAATGTTTGATGCAGTTACTATCTCAACCCTTATTTCAACAGGGCTGCAGTGAGACTACAGTGCCACATAAGTCATTTCTCAGCACTGATATTTGGTTTTGATTTAACATCTCTGCAAAAAAAAATTAAACCAGGTGAGTGAAATCAGTCTCCAATCTACTACTCATCATACATATACAGTACATATGAATCATTTTATTTCAAATCAAACAAAAATGTCTCATTGAGAAAGGAAAACAAATAATAATTAGGGGGGGGAAATGAATCGCTATAGCTGAGATCATGTTCGTTACGTAGATAATGATGAAACTGATCATTATCTAGAGAAACTCTATCTGTTAACTCTCTGATGCTCCACAGACATCTGTTAAATCAACATAATTTCTCATTCCCAGACATCTGCATTCAAGAGTGAACTGTGAATCACATCTGGCCTGGAGACTGACAAAGAAGAATTGAATGTAAAATGAAGTTTGTTCTGATATTTCTCGATGACACATCCCCATCTACAGGCGATTGGATGTAAATCCCGCCCCCCTCTTGTTGACTCAATCGGACTCTGCTCCCCTCAGTGCATTCATGGACCAGCAGATGTGTCACTTATGTTTGTGCATTAGAATCAACAGCAGCTGTGTCACTGCTTCAACTGCTGCATTTTTCTCTGAGGACATAAAGCAGGTCCTGTACATATTAATTTCATTTAACTCAATGGGAGTTTCCTGAGATTCCTGTTTTTACAAGGTTTTAAGAGCCTCTCAGTTTCACGAATACAGTCAGGAGCACATTTCTCCATGTAAGTAACATGAATGTGGGACACTTGACCAACCAGTGATTATATGT
Organism: Aeoliscus strigatus; assembly: GCA_901007665.1. Classification (NCBI taxonomy): domain Eukaryota; kingdom Metazoa; phylum Chordata; class Actinopteri; order Syngnathiformes; family Centriscidae; genus Aeoliscus; species Aeoliscus strigatus. The sequence goes on from CAAKHB010002644.1 coordinate 75,862, forward strand.
GATTTAAGTAAAGTAAGAGTGTATCTGGAGTGGCCAGAGCAATGTGTTTGTCACTGCTCTTAAAGGGAGTAGACTAACAGTCTCTTAATCCACCACATGCATGAAACGAGTTGGTCCTGTCAGGAAGAGATTGTATGATTTGTCTGATAGCGGCGCTGTGTGACTTTGTGCCATTGAAGATAAATGTGGCACAAACAGAGGAAGACAGACCATCAGTCCTAGTCTCGCTTTGTAGATAAAGAGTGGTGCTCCTGAGAAATCGAAAGTGTGACTAATATAGTTACAAGTGACGTAGTTAACTACTGTAACTATGTTAGTGTTCAAGCATTAGCTCTGTTAGCGCAATAAAATGTGCACAGAATCCACAGAATCACTCAGGGGGCGAAAAAAGAGTGTAAACCTTCCATTGATGAAATACAAGGTCATTGTGCAGCAGTGTTCACAGAATGGGCGCACCATTAAAAATCACAGTCTCTCTAAAAAAAATGCAAATTAATGTGTTTTGGACTTATAAATTAATGGAAATGAATGGTTTGATGATCACAACCTCTGATAAAGCTTCATGGCCTCGACCATGCAGCTTTCAGTGACAATGGTCTGCTCTGTTCTGTTTTTGGCTTCAGAACCAAATAGTGAGAGATATGTCAGACTCATCCTGAATGAAAACCTGCAACTGGATGATGGTCGTCATCTGTCTGTCTGGGGGCCGGTAAGTCAGTGCTTCTGCTTTCCAATGGCTGCTAAAACCCCAACTGCACACTGCTTCATCGCCAAGACATTATGGCGATGTATCAAATATATCCCATCAGAACCCACGGTAAACACAGGTGTCACAAGCCCGGTAAAGTTCCTTATAATGTCTTTATTTTAATTCATGAAGTCCCAAAGGGACACAGATGGTAAATCATTTCATCTGTTTTTCCTTTTAGGGGAAACGGATGTGGGTTCGTATGGGATATTATAGCATGTCATTGTGACCTAGGTTGAAAACATTGTTGCAGAGACATTTGAGATTTGCTGGTGTCAGGAGCTGCAAAAAAAAAAAAAAAATAGAATGGTGGCAGCAGTGTCATTTTCCAGGAATAAAAACACTGTAAATGTGGAAATAAAATATGACTTTTCTACCGTGGAATGATTGCCTTCTGACATCCCAAAATCCTCATGTAGAAAACAGTATCACAGACTAAAGAAATATAAGAAGAGGACCGATCTTACTGAATTACATTTAAGAGAAAATGAAGCACAGAAGGACTGATGGACTAAGAAAGATGCTGTCAGCCTGCTCCTGATTAACTATTTACACTTTAAGATTACAGACGGCATCAATTATTAACACAGCACTGCTGAGACTCAGGCGACTGAGGACCAGAGATGGAGAAGAAATTGAGAGAGGAGGAGTGATGGCGACAGACCTGCTGCGAGAGTTCAAGTGTGAGTGTGTGTGTCTAAAATGGTCAAACATGGTGGTTTCCTCACCACAAATCTATCTATCTATCTATCTTTCTTCCAGGTAATGTGAGAAAAACAGGTAATATGCAATACCTTGGGTAGTTTGCATATAACCTGGAAGGACTGGTTGTTTGCAAACTAGCTGTTTCCACTAGCTAAATGTACCAACGTTATAGAATACCTAGCTAACAACCCGGGAGGACGCGCTGTTTGTCTGTGTTTTCGGGTTATGTGCGGTTCTTGACTGTGAATGGTTGTCTGTCCTTCGTGTGGCCCAGTGATGAGCTGGCAACTTGAAGATGAATGAATGAATATTGACAGACGTTAGAGCACCGAATGTTCAGAATACCTGTAAAATCATGAGATCAGTTTGAGGTTAAACTGTGTCACTGAGCATCAGACATTTCCATGAAGATTCCAGTAGAATAACAGCATTCATAGACACGCACACAGCTGCTGCTGGAATCTGTGTGAAATACTCTTGAAGTTTCCTGAAGGGGAAATGATGAAATAAATGCTTTATGCTTTCATCTGAACTACTGAACATGACTAAGGTTATAAACATTGTCTTCCGGAACGATGCAGCCTGTGTGTGTGCCAGTGTGTGTGTGCGCACGCGCGTGTCTGTGTGTGTGTCTTATTCAGTGTAAATGACGCCAATCAATAGTCGCTGTCTAGTTGGAACCATACAGACATTGCAGGTGTTGTTTCTCAAAACAGATTTGTCTCTTTCATTTCCCACTTTATCAGTCTGTCTCTTCACTTCAGCCCCATCTATTTTCCATTTGAAGCCTTCTTTTTAATGTTCTTTTTAAGGTAATTTCGGTTCCTGCTGGGTCATGTGGCAATAGCAGTGCCTTTAATGCATCAACACCCCCACACCCTGACTCCTATCCCGACACCCCCACGCAGCCTTCGCCCATCACCACATCTCAAAACCCCTTCCACTCATATTAAACAAGTCTACGGCCCCACAGTGGCCTTGATGTGGCGACCAACCTTGACTCTCTGATTTAATACGTTGTTGATCACACATCCTCGTGTGCATGTGTACATACACACACACACACACACACTCCCAGGATAATGTTTGACGTAAGACAAACTTTGTTTAACTTAACAGATTGTGGCCTCTTCTCTTCGGTGTCCCTCCATATTCCGTAAAGCGTGAACATTTGTCATCACCATGTCACTTTCTGCGCAGTTTAAAGGTTCCGATGTTTCTCCGCTGGTTGATCGCAGCAGAGAAATGCACATGTTGACTTCAGCTGAATACACAATTTAAAGAGTTAATCTGTGTCATGTTCACAGAGCTGAGGGGATTAACAGATGGTAAACAGGATGAGAGGCTCTGCGTCCACCTCTTATCTCTGAAGGGGAAATAACGAGTTCATGAGTGCAGAAGGACACGGGCATCCTCTTAAACAGTCATGCTGCAGGGAGTGAACAAGTCACCTATTTGGACAAACACTTTTCTCTTTGATCTCAAGTCACAGATGAAATTCAGACAGATTCAAAGATCACATCAGCCCAGCCCTCCACACCCAAACCAACATGCAGCGATGTGATTGGTGGCAAAGCATCAAAGTTAAACAGTGGCGACATCTACAGGTTGGAATACAGTGATTGCACTTGAAATTAGCGCCGCCTATTACGGGCGGAGGCATTTTTCCATTTCATCTTCATCTTCTATAGTGAGTCCACTAAGCTCCACTCAAATTGGTGAGTCTTATTCTTTCAGTCATGATAGACAGACACCATCCCAGCCAAGAGAAATCTTGAGGGATCCCTTGAAACAAGCAACATTTTTAAGAGTTTGACTGTATACTGCCCCAACTTAATGGTCTTACTTGGAACACCAGTTTGTCTCCAGCTTGGAACAAAAGTTCCTGGTTCTCCAAAAGCAGATACCTACAAAAAATGAATTATTTGGTTTGTGAACACGTAAGATGAACCTCACGTGTTTGCAATAGATGTTATGGATTAGACCAACAGCGTTGGTATGTGTATGCCCTTTGCCAAGTGCCCTGGTGAGTATGAATTGAAACTCTGAAAGTAAAAAGAAAAATTAAACATTAATTGGAAACAAAACACTGAAATTGCAGAAAGAGAGAAAACACAGTGGCTCATCATCCAGTCTGATTCAGACATTGTACAGTTTGTGTGACTCTTTCATGTTGGCCCATCCAAAGTAGAAAATCTGCCTTATGTGTGTTGTCTGCCTGAGCCTCTCGCCATAGCAGAGCTGATTTGATAAAAACAATGAGGGCAAGATACTGGCTGAACATACTTTGGGAAATTTCTCAAAAAAGTGAAGAAAATAAAGTCAGCTCAAATTTGCGTCATTGCAGCAACCCGGTGTAAGCATGGGTTAAAAATGTTAGAAATATGACAGAGTGACACAGTGAAGAAAACAAATATTCAATTTGTGTCAGTTTAGGGCAGTTGACCGACATATGTCCTGTGGGCTGAGAAGTTTGGGGGAAAAGAGAAGGAAATCGGACAAAAAGTGAAGAGTCTATGGCAGTCACCCAGCGGGAGCCCAGGGGGTTGGAAATTTGACAAAAATGTGAAAAAATAATAATACAACAAACAAATTAACCAAATTTCAGTTGATTGCAGTCACCCGCCACTGGGGTTGAAATTTGATATAAGTGAAGACAAAAAAAATCATGGATGACGTGTTCATTCACTAGTCTAGTTCCTTACTGGGGAGACACTGACCGTGATAATAAGTGTCCTTGACAGAGGTTCAGTCCCCCTCATCTCAGACACTTTTGATCGGACGGCACCCTCTGCTGGCCATTCATGGAAACGTCTGTCTCGACTCAATATTTCGGTTTCATTCCTCCGATATTTTTTTTCTTTTTTTATTATTCTCCGTCTGCAGAAAATGCCACATTGTTGTTGCATGTGCTACTTCTTCTCATTAATATTATTTATCTCTCTCATTTTCAGAGCGTGATGACTTTTTGGAGGAACTATAGTCAGAATTAATACGAAATCAACCGCTGCAAAAATCTCATTTGACTATACGTCGTTTGAGTTAATAGTCAATTATCAATTACTGAAGTTTGACCCCATCAACTTTGCTGTGACACTTTAATTGGCCCTGACTCAGTCAGGCTCTCAGCAGGTAAAATGAATTCATATTCCTAAACTCTGGTGTCCTCTGTCCTCGACTGACAAGAACAACAGCCGATAAATCCTGTTTCTGCCTCAGTGTGAGTGTGTGTGTGCGCGCGCACACACACACACACACACACACACACACACACACACACACACACACACACACACATACTGCTGATTTAACTAGTTCATCAACAATAGCAGCACATATTTACATCCTAGATCACGTTCCTCCTTGTTTTGTCCATTCGTACCGGTGCTGTTATAAACTATTCATGAATTCAAATGAGCTCGTCTGGTCGCTAGATGGCAGCATGTGACAGATTGAATCTCCTCTTGGAGGAAATGAACCTCACCTGTGTTTTGCTTGTTTGTTTTTTTTATTTCTCCTTCAACTGCAGGAGATTAAAACTGTGTGTTTGTGCCAGTTGGCGAGGTTCAATTATCGGAGAAATACATGTCTAAATCAGACACACGTTCCATTCGTTCTGTTTCTCCTTTCTCATCGATTCCAGATAATTTCACCCCGTTTTCACCAGCGCTACATTTCCTGTTAGAATCAATCCCACTGTTTCTAATTGGATGGAGCGCAC
>CAAKHB010002644.1:81790-93588 GCA_901007665.1 Aeoliscus strigatus
TCTGTATGTGTGTCTCAGGTTACTGGGGTCCTTATTGATGTGAACGGTGAAAATTCTTATTACGCGTTATTATTGAAGTACCCAGCGACTGAGAATGAGTATTTGTGAATGAATTGTGGTAAGAGGTTGTGTGGCCTGAATCGTCCTAAATCATCATCCAAAGACAGTGTGAGTTGGTCTGAATCTACAAAGATGGGGTCAGTATTTTCACACGACTACAAAATTTCTCATAGCGCTCCTGATAAACTTCCACAAGGAACAAACGTGTGTGCAGTAGTTAGTCCCGAAGAAGGCTAAAGGCGAACCTGTCGGTACTACAGCACAGACACTAGCACTCATCCCAACCCTAGTGGTCCAAACGGCAGGAGAGAGCTCCACAACTCTGTCTAATTGAAACCCACGATCTTAGCGACGGGGGTGAGGAAAAACAGGCCCCGAAACCTCGGGCAGATCCAAGGCTGAGCAGCCCCAGACCGTCTGTCCTCAGACCTTCTGTCCCCTAGACCCACTGCTCTTGGACCACTTTCGTCAGACACTTCTTAGTTTCTAAAGGACTGACTCGCTGGTTGCGCTAGTGTGTTTTAATTTAAAAGTATAAAATAATGAGATCATTCAATGTAGTATTCACTGATACTGGGAATACCTGAAGAAACTCATTTGGAGAAGGCCAGTGTCAGTCCACCACTGACCTGTAAACACACGCTAATACACCGAAGTGCTTTCAGTGCGTCGTAGGAACTCGTCTCTCATCTCTCATCTGAACGTCACATGCTGCATATCAACCAGCCGCATCAAACAACTCCTCTGACAGCAGCATTAAAGACAGAGTTTAATCAGTGGGGTTGGTGGGCTGCGTGTGCACGTGGCGAGGACTGTTCATGTGAGAGATGTGTGTGTGTGTGTGTGTGTGTGTGGGGGGGGGGGTTCTTACATTTCAAAGTAATGGCCTATTTATAGTGCAGACAAACAGCAGCAGAGTGAGCAAGAAAAAAGCAGTCAGAGGCCGATGGCCTGTTGTTGGCATCGAGGAATGCACCAGTGGCTTTTGTGATAAGGAGAGTCGAGAGGTTGCAGCCGCAGCTCGTTAGGACATGTGACCACACACGCCAGTACATACACACACACACACACACACACACACACACACACACACACACACACACACACACACACACACAGACACAATAGAGGCCGAGTGCCAGCACACACACAAACACATGTTCTGTGGAGATTAATGCTAATTTATGCTGTTTTCATCAACACTTTGGACTTCAAAGATGGTCGTGAGACCGCTGGAAGGGAAAAGCAGCGTGCCCGATGCTGTGAGTGTGTGACTAATCGCACGTTTTATTTCAACATGTTAGCCTCATTGTGTGTGTGTGAAACTAATTGTTTCTCTTTAAATGTGTATTTGTGTATCCAGGTACAAGTGCGCATGTCAAAAAACATTGATGCCAATCTCAGCAGTGGCCTGAGGCATCCAACATGATGTCTTTGGTGATAAATACGTGAGCTTGGCCTGTTGTGACAGTTAACTGGGCAACATCTGAATCTGATCTAAACCCAGATGAAAGCTGTGATTTTTTTTTTGTTGTTGTTGATGTTACAGATTAAGGCCATTGCTGGGTAGAGCTCTTGACACATGAAACTAAAAAACAGATGCAGGTTAGCAGGCGTGACCACAGATACGAGCAATACCACTGAGTTTCCTCCACGGGATGGCGTCCGTTTGGCGTGTTCGCGCTAACAGTCATACACATGTTTTCTGGACAAAGTCAGTGATGGGCTGAGGCCAAACAGGCAATCAGGCAAGAAATTCATGTCGTGCCTAGATATGAAAGCCTAGATATGAATGTGACATGAGACATGGAACTGATGGCGCTCACCATGTTGAAAAGAATCAGTGGAGGTGCGGCTGGTTTTGACACCTCTTGGGCGGAATTATTTTCAGTATCAGTTAGGACTTCAGGCATGTAAACTATTGTTTAATGACACTTGAGGGGTCCTAATAAAAGTATTTAAGGTATGTGAGTGCGTGTGTGTGTGTGTGTGTGAGAGCGAGAGAGGAACCATATGAACGTTTCTGTTAAAGTTAGACCAGCAAAGAAGTGAATGTTCTGAGCATCGCTTTGCCCCGCAGCAGAGAAGCACAGAAGCGTCTGTTGAAGAAAAGAGGCATTGTTCACCTCCGCAGGGCAAGAAGAAAAACAAAATATTTTCCACCGAATGCTCTTTTACGTAATCAGCCATTCTGTTTTCACCACGTCTGTCTCCCTTGTAGAAATTGAGGTCAGCGTTAATTGAAATTCAGACACCTATTAATTAATGAGTTTCTCCCCTTCCGTCCTTGTCATATTATTCCCTCTCTTCCCTCTTGTCACATTTGAAATTCTCCTGGTGACATTCGCATTTCTGGAGATCAAACTGTTGACGTCTGTGAGCGACATAAATCTCCTTCGAATGCAGTTTGGCTCCGGATGAATCTAAATGAAGTCCAAAAGATGTGGTTTGTTTGTCAGTGTATTTCCAGGTTAAAGGACTCTGGTGCATGTGTTGTGTGTCCCTGTGTTGGAGGACAGAAAATCACATTATCCATTGACACTGACCTGGAGTAGAAAGTTCAACACAAGCAGTTAAAACGTCCACGAGCAACTTCAAACTCTCCTTTTTAAATGACACATAAGACACTTGGGTGGTTTGGTCAGGAATCCAGTCGTGGTTGAAATACACAAATAGACAAATACACACAGTAGCAATTATCACAATACTGATACAGGATTAACATTAAACCATTTGGAGTTAAATATTGCCACACCTATGGCAAATGGCGATCCTGTCAGGGGTGTACCTGACAGTGTACCCACCCCCACCCTACTGACAGCTGGGATTGTCTCCATAAATAGGAATTATCAGGAGTAGGCAGAAGATATTAAACAAACTAATATTTCCATCATCAACTTTCACCCAACAACTAATGGCAGTAAAATATTCCTCATAGATGTAGGTATCAACTCAATAGATGTCAAATCTTTCGTGTGGGGGGGGCGTGTATTTATATTGACTTCTTTGTGAAATTTCTTTTTTATGAGGCTTTCAGAAGGTCTTTGTCAATAAACAATAAAATAAGGTGATCTTTGTTGGTGTCTTATTGTATACTGAAGAGATTTACATGTCAATGATTGTGTGTTTGCCTCACAAAGAGGGGGGGCTCTCTCCTTCTCCTTCGTCTCTTTGTCAAACATCCAAATATGATTCTTCTACCTATTTGTGCGTGACGGTCCTTTGTCTCTTTAAAAACCTTGTGAAAACGAATTTGGACAACCATGTTTGTCTGCTGGGCAGCTATTTGTTGTTATTTCTCTCGTGTGACGGAGACATGAAGCGTTTTGCTCGGTGAGCTACAAACCATTAGCATGATCGGGCTGTTGGGGGGAAACATCACCAAAGAACTGCTGCGATCCATCACAGCTTAGAGCTGAGGTGGATTTCGATTTAAATTTAAAGACACAGCACACACACACACGTTATCTACGTATGCATACACAGGACCCTGCTGTTCGGCCCATGAAGCCCGCATGCTCTCCTGTCAGCTGTATAATCGAGTGGAACAGCGGTACGACTCACTCATGTCTAATGTACGACTAGCCAGCCACTCAGCTGCTCACAAAGCTGGGGGATCTGGGTCAATCAGTCCTGGCGATAAGACCAATGGGGACAGCTGGCCGTTTTGTTTTCTCCTTTTGAAGCTAAACGCTCAAGAACACCAGAGAACATTGATGTGGAGCAGAAAGAATTAGAATGAGAGATTGATGATGCTGCAGCACTTTGATTCGTTCTGGTTTCCTTTACAATCACCTTTTCCCCCAGAAAACCTCTGAGCAGGGAACAAGTCCCGGTCCATCTTATCAACACCGAGCTGTACGTGAAGTGTGATAGCAGCAGATCGGCCACCGGGAGTAACAGACGCAGCATGTCAACTTAGTTTTTAGGTAGCCAAGGTTGAACAAGTATGTCAGAGATGGATGAGGGCTATTTAGGATCGATAAGAATAAGAATAAGATGCGGTGGGATTCAGTGTACATCTTCTGTCCTGATGCACCTGGGACACTGATACCATGGCAACATTCATTCATTCATGCATCTTCTGACGCTTATTCCGGTTACGAGTCACGGGTGTACTGGAGTCGATCCCAGCTGTCAACGGGCGGACGGCGGGGTACAACCGTGACCCGTAAGCGGAGCAAGCAGATGAGATAAGGTATTTTATATTTTATAATTCTATTCTTGGCTGGAGTTGCTGTGACAACCTTTTTTTTCCTGCCAGGGTTTATAAAGTGTTTTATTGAATCTGATTAAGATCATGAGTGGCAAATATCAAAGTCAGACAATTACTGCAAATGCGACTGTCAGAGTAGGACAGCTAGATGACTAGAGATGACTATAGAATGTTAGAATTTGATTGTAGAAATGATTATTACAAATGCTTTATGTAAGTACAGTACGCACACATTCCGTAGTCGGTTGGACGGGAAGAAGTGGTAGAAACTGTAACGGGTTTTGTAAGGTAAAGGAAATGTAAAAACCGTGAGACTTGGAATAACAGCAGCGGGGATGAAAGTGACAGGAAAAACACTGAACGTCTGAAATGGAGGGAAAGAGGAATAAAGAAGACAGATGTGAAATGACGATAAAAATGTGAAGACAAGTCTGTAGCTTCATCTCTCACTGTTTAATCTGCTAATGCACTCGCTGGATACTGAAGGAGGGGGGAGGCAGACAAGGGACGGCCTGGCAAATGAGAGGAATGAAGGATGGTGGGCGTTTGTGTGGATGCAGTGGTCAGATCACACTGGGGCTTTGGAGGGGTTATACAGTGCTATCATTTACGGTAGCTATGTGACACATACGAACACGGCATAGTGCAATTTCTTGTAATACCCATTTGTCCTCATGACATCATTTATTAATTATTGATTAGTTTGACTACAGCAAACGTCAAAGAATGTTTCAGGGCGAAATTTCATATCTCCAACAAACCTCTCCTTAACAGTCTTAGTTGACTCCGGTAAGAGAGCAATAATCTTACCGTTTTTCTGTTTGATAAATCCAAACAGATCCATGCTTGGTTGTTTACTCTCTGATATTTGTCATTTTCAGGAGGGCAGAGCCCTCCCAGCCCCCATGACGTGTGACACAGAAGGTTAGTGGGCGGAGCCCCTCCTTTTACAAACACCGAGATGATTCCAGTTTTATGTTTCATGTCCGCAATTCATCAGCACATTTAAACACATCCTTGTAAGGACACGTGAGCACATCACAGTTTCATCATCACTAACTCATTCACTCCTCGTCCTGTCAAGATCTGGTGGTGTCACTCCACTAAGACAGAAGTCAGGCTTCTTTCCTGAAAGAGGAAGGGATGAGGAAGAAGAGAAGATGGAAGGGATCAATGCAGATAAATGATGAGGGTTGAGGAAGCAGGAGTAGCAGAGAGGAGGATGGATGGACAGAGAACGGTAGAGTAATAAATAGCTGAAGGACGGACAGACGCGGCATCATTTCCCCGAACAGATCAATAGTGTGTGTGTGTGCACGTGTTTGGGTGTGTAAGTAAACTTGCAGCTTGTCTTCAATCTCGAATTATTCTCATGTTGTTTTGTCTTTTTTTTTTCTTTTTAGTACCATCCGCCCGTTATCTCGTCGTCCTCTCTGTGCTCGACTTCGCGTCCTGCTCTCTTCGATCCCTTATTCTGGAATAAAGCCATAGGACAACTGTCGGTTGGATGGAAAAAGAAAGCGGAATATTATGCCGATCTTGTTGGTGTTAAACATAGAAAAACAAATGACAACCATATAAGTCACCCATGTTGTATTCAAAGTTTGCTTGTCTGTTGCTCTTCCTCCTCCTCCTGTCCGTCTCTGTGAAGGTTCTCAGTGATCCAGGTTATCAGAGACGCTGAGGGTTTACGTTGGGGAGTTCCAGGTACTTGACCCCTGGGGTACCATAGTTAACGCATGTCATGTGATTCATGGGCCCACCCAATGTCATCAAGGGGCGGATATGAGAGTTGTTGACCCAGCATGTGGGTCATCAGGGTCACATGGTTGTGTTAGTTTGACAGTTGCTACGTTCACACACCTCCTCTCCTTTACTGTGTTTCTCCTCTTCAACCTCCCTCGCCCCTCCCCCTCGTGATCTCATCGGACTGAAATATTGAAGAAGTTATTCTGGGATCAGCCATCAGGCTTTGAATAACAGTGTCACTATGAACATTGTGTAGTTCCAGACGTTTCATGGTGTAAATATATTATTTATTTCGGTTTCTCTGTTGTATCTTCTTCTCAGAGACCAGTCATGATGATTGTGCTGCTGAGTTGTCCAAGAGTGTGATGTTTCCAACACCTGGTTGATTGAGAACAGACACACAGACACAGACACACACAAACACACACATGCTCCGGATCACTCTGCTTATATTTGATCTGTCGGCTCACACTCACATAAACTGTCGCTTGTACAAATTATTGGAGACCTGTGTCGGAGCAGTGCTGACTCTGAGTGACTCATCAGCTTTTAAACTCTGATTCATATGAGTTGAGTGAATCAGAAAGAAAAACAGCTAAGGGATGCTGGAGACAGACTCTGATATCTTTTTCTGTTATTTCATGTATTTGTACTTCTTTGGCTCACTAAATATTATTTACGCACATTTACACACACTGCCACATTAGATCTGAATCTTCTCAGCAGAGATTCTCCACAGAGTCACCAATCATTCATGAAAATAACAATGAAAAAATAGAAAAATAAACTGTGTGAGCATACATATGTATCACAGATCTATACTGAAGTAAAAGCTTATTCCTGTTAAGAAGTATCGATCTAGCCCGCCCTACCCCCACTGCCGCCCGCACTGTCTACTGTTCTACTGCTCCCTACAGACCTCTCTCTCCATTTCTCTCGCTCTCTCTGTCTCCACAGTGTGCTCTCTGGGGTGGTCTCTGGTTTCATGAATCGTTACAGTATGAAGACAGATGGAAGACGGAAGGAAGGGAAAGACGATCTGACCCATAAGAAGGAGCGCTGATAGCGGGATAGTGAAACAAAACACAGAAATGGGGGGGGGGCGTCGCTTTGCAGTGGTATTCAGTAAATCACATCAATTGTCTACACACTAAACCATACAGAAGACTTATGACATCACTTCCTGTTTGTCTATTATAACAATTTTCATCAACAGCATGTGACGACTGATGATATAATCTATTGAAAATGATCAATAATTATTGATGTCGACCAAAAGGAAACATTTTTATTATTAATGAAGGGATGAGGAGTGGATGATGGAGGGAAAAAGCAAGGGGGCGGGGGGCTGGATGGAGACATATACTGAAGATACTGGGTGTGTAGTGTAAGACGGGATGCACTCAAATAGAGGAGAGTGGTGAGGTGGATGATGGGAAATGACAGGAAGCTGCTGGTGCTGATGGGAGTAATTTAACACTAGAGCTCGATTGGACGGTCGATAGAGCTCAGAAGATGACCTCCAGCCAGGTCAGCACTCAGAACATTCGCTATGAATCTCAAGTTGACCTTTAACCTTATACAAAGGATGACCTACCTCATGACCACGCACACACAGATGTAATGAACCTGGATGAGTTCAGATTGATGTCACAGGTTGAAGGACGGGTTTACGTGACACCTCATGTCAGTCTGAATTATGAGACATGACATATCATTTGTGTGTGTGTGCGCACGCATTTATGATAATCAGATTGAGGCTCGTCCTCTCTAGTTTGCTCTTTGCGTTCATTCGTTTGACCAGAGGAATGAAAAAAGTTAAGCAGCATTTCCCAAATCTGGAAATCACATCAATTCAGGGACACATTTTACAACCAGATACAGAGAACAATGGCAACGCAGAGAGAGCAAGAGAGACTCTTGCTGGAGTTGGAGTTGTTATTTTTTAATTTTTTTAGTTGTTTTTTTTTGTTTTTTCCTTTTTAAATGGTGGGGATGGCAGTATCTGTAAATACTGAATCAGACATGCGTCGCTACCAAACCAACAAATCACAGCCCTCACGGTCTGCGCTGGGTCTGCGTCGCCTCGACGTTTAGTTAAATTTTTTTTATTCCATGTACCCTACGCCGTTGTTTTGATGCAGTAGCATAATTCAGGCTTAAGCCACAGTCCCTTTCAGTGTGTTGAAATAGAGGTGCCCCCTGTGATCCTGATTCATCATGGACTCACTGATCTGATCATGTGTAAAGAAAACTGCCACATTCGCCTTTCATCAAATCAAATTTGTAGATGAGGAGAAGCTGCAGACTGACACGACTGAATAATAATAAGTAAGAAAAGTGACTTCGGTAAGAAGTGAAAGAGAAGAATGAAAAGCAACAAATGCAGTACGTGTGACGTTTCTGTTTACACTGAACAATAGATCATATTACTGATTATTGACAAGAGCAAATTGATAATTGGACAGTAAATGTGATTTATTATATTAAAATGAAAATTATACAGCAGTCAGTTGTAACTCATTTAACTGATTGGAGACGCAATTCTTTTGTAATATTTTTCTAATATTTATTCTTGGATTGTTACACAATTTAACTATGATGGAGTATTGGAGGCAGTGAATAGAAATGAAAACCAATGTAGTAATATTTAGCAGCCGACATGAGGAATGTGGAGCAGCTGCTGAAGTTAAACGTGCCGTCTCAGTCACAGTTTCCTAGTCGTAGTTGTAGCAATAAAAACGTCACGCTCTGTGTATTGTTTCCCGCTGCTGCATATAGCGTGAAAGGTGGTGAATTCTGAAGATGGAGCAGCGGGAACTATTTTGTTCATGTTGTTTGGCGTCTCTGCAGCCTGGACGTGTATGGAGACACTCCAGTGAGCAGGTTAACCATGGGTCTGCACAATGTTGCTAGTATGCTAACAGACTTGACTCGCACGTAGCATTAACACTCATAATTTATATAACGCTAATGCAACATATTAATGTGACAAGGTGTCGTGTTTCTCTCCTTTTCTCTCGTTTGCTTGCAAGTTTTAGTTCAGTTCAGATGACTGTGCCTGTGTAAATACCCTCACAAATGACACTCAAATGTCACCGTTTGTGTGTGTGTGTGTGTGTGTGCTCTTGTGTGTGGGAGCTTTCCTCAGAGACCTCATCTTACCGCTGATAGAAGAATCACACACACACACACACACACACACGCACACACACCTTCAGCCTTGCTCGCTGAGTGTGATGTCTGGAAAAGGGCATTGGCTCAGCGGGACCTCCGCAGTGAACACCGGCGGCTAGAACACACACAGACACACTGAGGTCCAAGAATTCCTGTCCACGTTGTTCGTTAAACCACCGTCGTCTTTTTGTCTGTTGCCAGTTGTCTCTGTGAAACAGCTGAGCGTCCTCTCTAACAGCAGACACGTGCCACAGCGAGTGGCGGCTTACACAGCTGACACAGTGCACACTCCTCATGACGGACATCTCCTGTGCATATCACAGGACGCCTCTGGCCTCTGCAGCAGTTTGTCAGTTAGTGTTTGTCGTTCCATTCTGAAGATGGCGTGTGTTTTCGTCAGGCAGCATGTCTGTGAAAACTTCACTTCCACTCCACCCGGTTGAACGAGAACAGGCCTGGTAGTATTAGCGCAGTCCTGCTGACACAAACTGAACCAGTCACATGACCTCACTGGTGGTCGCTCCAATATGTCACACATTCCCATCCAGATTAGCATTTAGTTTCAAGCTCAAGTCCTCTTTATGGTTTTAAAATATGTTTGCCACAGTAAAACACCAGAACAGAAGGGTGTCTGCTTTATTTGCACCTCGAATGATAATAAACGTTTTGATTTGTGGACAAGGCAAGATATTTGAGGGGTTGTCGTGTGGCGTGTTAGTTTCGGGAAAATCTGGTCTCCATCTTTATGGGCCAAACAACTAATCGATTCATGGAGAAAATATTGTTCACAGCCCTTTGTGGAAGAAAGCGTGTTTTGATAAAAAGCAGCTGGTTCATTGCTCGAGGTCAAAGTTGTTTGTTGATGAAACATGGCGGCTGAAGTCGGCAGCCATTAGTGTCAGTTCTCAGATTTCTCAGTTTTCTGTCTTCATCTGCTTTGAGCCAAAATGGCTGAATCTTGATATCTTCCTCCTCTGTATCTCTAGACGCCCCTTTCCATATTTGTATTCTTCCCTTCTCCCTCTCTTCTTACATCTCACAGTTGTCTTTCTTTTGTCTTTTTAGTTGTCTATCCCTTTCTCTCTCCCGTTGCCTTTAAATCAACTTTATTTCATTGCTTTTCTCTCTTTTTCTCTTTCTCTCTCTCCACTGAGCTGCCAATTAGTATGTCGAACCTCAAAGAGCTTTGCATCACTTCTCAGTGCAGAGAGAAGAAATAAGATGGATTTGGGTCATCAATGTTTTTACGTTTCACCCTTCAACCTCGTCTCCCGTTTGCACATTAATATGAGATGATGAAAACAGATCACATCCAGATGTGCTTCTACATTTAGGAGGAGGTCAGCTGTCACTCTTGGGTCAGTAAGGGGTGGGGAAGACGCCTTGTTGTCAGCCCGTTGGTGAATTCAAATGACTCGTCCAGACCGAAGACTTTGCGTGTTTACAGAGCAATTGTAACATGTACATGTCTGATTGAACAGAAGGTATATTTACATGTTGATGGAATATTGGTTCATGCGGTGTAAATTTTAGTTGTAGAAATGTAGACATTTTAAATAAAATTTTGGTTTCCTGCTCTGACTAACAAATTATGAAATAATCCAAAGACATCAGTCAGATTTTGGGTAAATTGTTGTGATTAATGGATGTGTAGCCGGTCAGGTCACTGGATCCAGTTATCAGCACTTGTGTCAGGATCTCAGCTGGATAATAACGACCGCTCTGCTTTTGTGGAGCGTCTAATTCAATAAAGAGTCCATTACTTCCTGCCTGTTAGTTCCCAGAAGCCTCTCTGGCTCCCATCTGTCTTTTTCTTACATCACATCACCTTCTGTCTGTGTATTTGAGCTTGTCGGTTTTCTTTAAATAACTTAACTTTAAGTAACTTGATTAACCAACATAAAGCAGAAGCTGTCAGACAAAGTTAGTTAAATCAGAACAAACGGACGGACTCCATTTCCTCAGATTCTAGTGATATTTCAACTTGCTAGCTATAGAAATAACATGGTATTTCAGTCTGTTATGCAAAGAAGCCGATTGTCTATTCATAGAAATCCTTAAAAATAGATGGACTGGCTATCTCACATTGGTCCTCTTCTATCTAACATTAACCTGCTCCCAAAAAGTCTTTCACAGTTCATATTTTAATTTACATTTATCTCCAAAATGTGTCCACAATATCATTGTCCTCCCAATTTAATGTTGAGAATGGTGGGGGGAAAGCCTTTCTATTTCTATTGGTTAATTATCCTCTCATGTCTGCAGTATTTTTGGAATGGACAAACAAGAAGAAACCAACCCTTTATTACACCCTCATGGGGAAATTTCAGCATCTCTCAGGTGACATGTGTTTGTTTCTACAGCAGAGACAGAGTTTGGGGGAGAGTTGTTGGTGTGGGGGGCTTTGCTCAAGGACACATCAGCTGTGGATGTCCAGGAGAAGTGCTGCTCCTCCTTGTCCCACATCAATAGTTCAGCTTTTGTTTTAAAGGATGATATTTGCGTTCTTCTGGCTGTCACGCATTCTCATCCTAGTCTGCCTCTTCTTGTTTGCTTTGACTCTCTCTGTTCACATCTGCCCCCCCCCCCCCCCCCC
>CAAKHB010002644.1:100206-123475 GCA_901007665.1 Aeoliscus strigatus
TCATCCCCACCCCCCCCCCCCCCCACCCCCAATCCCAACTCCCTCTTACCCCTCTCACAGCGCCTGGCTCTCCTAACGGGTGGTGTTCTGGAAAGCTCCATACGCCTCAGGACCTTCATGCGTCTCCCAGCGACAGAGTCCACCCACATCTCCACCCACCACACCACCACCAGCAGCATGAGCTGTGAGCAGGAGTTCGGGGATGGTGCGATGGGCGTCACACTCACTCTGCGCCTCCTTATGCACGGGAAGGTGAGGAGGAGGGCGGGAAGAGTGACTCGTACAAATGAACTCCTCACATGACCTTTAAAGGAATAATGCAGACAATCTTTGGCATATAAAACCAGTTGCAGAATTACAGAAAGCATGGATGTAGTAGTGTAACAATATTAGTGTAGTATGATATAAAGTACCAGTATCGGCCTATAAAACACACTAATTAGTCACACTGTCATTTGCTTCTACATTAACCGTAACATAAAATCAGATCAGCACATTTCTATATTCATTCCACCAGACTTGTTTTAATTAAGGCTAGTTTGGTTTTAATGAAAAAAGTACACATTATCTTTTTCAAGCCTCTTAAATATGCATGTATTCTGGTTCCTTTGCTTCTTTAATGTTAGTAAGCTGAATACCTTGGGTTTGTACATCATTTTTACCATTTCTTTTCCATTTTATAGACCAGATTTGACTCGTGTACAAAATAATCGGGGGCTAAATCCCACATGAAAATGATCACTATAGCAACACAATTACTATTGCAACACTGAAACTGTCCTTCCAACTCTGAAATCCCTGGAAGATAGAATCATTTTTCTGATTCAAGGACAGAAAAAGCACCTGACACGATCAGCTGTAACTCTTTTGGGTGTGTGTTCTCTCCACAGGAAGTTGGAAGTATCATTGGCAAGGTGGGTTTCTTCTATTCATTTTCTATTATGTAGAGAATTCGACTGCTTTCTGTTTGAACAAGCTGAGGTTCAGTGCAGGTCAAAGACAGAAATCAGAATGTCTGGTTGTTACGCTCAACTAGACTAGAACGTGTCTTTTATTGCAGTTCAAATAATTTAGTCTATACAATTAAGATTACTTTTTTTTTTTATCATTTCATTCGACCACCAGAAAATCCTCCCATCTCTGCACCATAGCATTCTAAAATTGGCATGCTGCTCAAGATAATTCTAATACATAGTTGGAGTGAAATATTCATTAATAGTGTAAAATCTCCCGTCAGGCCGCATCATGTTAATCTGTGTCTAGTGAAAAGAAGCTGCTCTCCAGGGATGAGAGGCCATTTAACTGGTCGCCTTCAATAAACCCTGTAGGACTTTTCCAAATATATCAAGTGAAGTTAGATAATGACCGCTGCCCTCGTTGCACATCCACTAAATCCTGGGTGATTTTCTCCAGTTTATTTTTAGATTGCTCTCATCATTACTTTGTGGTCACACACAGCGCCTGATTTGACACTTCCAGTCAGCTTGTGTCCGTCAATCGCTCATCCACAAAGTTTCACCCTGTGTTGGATCCTGGCTTGTGTGCACAGCAGAGAAACCCCATTTTAATTCTCAGAATTTTAGATTTTCAGTGTCAGACGACTTGTTTTCCTCACCTATGTGTGGAAAAAATGCGGGCAGAAAAGTGATAAAAATATTGAATATAAACATTTTTCTCATATCCCCTGCAGAATAGAGGGGCAGATTTATGCCAGCTGGTGCAGTTGCTACAATAACCTTCTGTTAAAACTCTCAATGTTTGATGATGTGTCAGTCAAAGTGGATGTATTAAGTGTTAGACTAGATTTCTGTTCTCAAAACACCCTCAAAAAGACAAAAAGAAAGAAAGTTCTGCCACTCCTCACGATGAAGTGAGTCCTATGTTAAGACTGACCACATCACATCCTCAAAAAACACTGACCGCTGCACGCGTTGGAGCCGTCCAAAAAAAATGACCTTGAAGTAGCTCTCCAGATTAGAAGATCTTTAGAAGATTGCAATATCAAATGCAAAATATCAAAACTTTATTTCAAAAGCACTTTTGCACAGCAAGGGACATCTCAATCAATCACTCTACAGCGAAGACAGATTCACGTACAATACATTCATACTGTTGTAACAAATAATGAATAGTACAAAGAGCAAAGCACAACAGCGGTTTAGTGCAAACGTGAAATGTGGAAGGACGAGGTGAATCAGTGAAACCATGAGCAATGAACAGACAACAGCATGACTGAAGCAGAAAATGCCTCTATATTCTTTCACACAATGCTTTGTCCCCTCTGGAGTCTCCCATTAGTGAAGACCACTGCGGTCCAGACCAATAGAGCAGATCTGTTAGCACAGGAGATGTGTTTTTCATCATAAGAATGGGGACAAGAGGACAGTTGGTAACTCACAATACCACCAGCTACCCATTCTCCTAATAGACCTGTAGAGGGTGACACTATGTGTATTTAATGCAGAAGTACTTTTACCTCTGTTTTGCATTTCTGCATTAAAAGAAATGTGTCTTTGTGCTTCCTTCTTGTTCCACAGAAGGGGGAAACGGTAAAGAGAATACGAGAAGAGGTAAGACCCTCACCCACCCCCATCCTATCCAGAGTGTTTTCTCTCGTCTCTGCCGTCAGCTCATCTATTAATCCCCGATAAACTATTTAAATGCCGCTCACAGGCTAATCACATCAAGATTTCTGAAGCAGCGTGATGCTGTGCTCAAACATGACGCTTTTTATGTGCCATGAAAATCAGCTGTGTGATGATATTTCATTGTTTCTGCCGTAATGTCAGTGCTGTTCACAAAACAGAAAAGATATTTTTGGTGGTATATTTAAAGGTGTTGTATTTTGTATTTTGCTAGCTGTGATGTTTGTGGTTTACACATTAAGCTGTCTGCTGTCAGTGGCCTACAAAGATGAAGTGCAGCGGTAGGTGTGGAGCTTCCCCATAGAACATCTGTCCTCGCCGCCGTCACAACTTTGCAAGGAAATAGATGTAAAATGAGACAGGCAAAGGTGTGAGGAGTTATCAGGTCAGAGGAGAGAGATGCACAACAGAATCAGAAGGAGTATTTTAGATTTACTTACCCAGCTGTTCCAGGTCCTCTATCTGATCGGGCTGTGTGTCAGCTGTGTTTGCTGTCTCTATTCCCCTGGATCCTTTCAATCACTGCAGCTGATATCAGTTAACATATCCAGACCTGTTATGGCTGAGTTAATCCAAGTATCTTCCACCATAGTGAGAGGGTACCCTTCTGCAGACTGTGGGTCAATGAATCGCAGACTCAGACTCAAATGCACTTGTTGTATGCAAATGCAGATAACAGAGCTCATGTTTCACCTGTGGTCAGGTGATCCAGGTTATCACTGACTGACTCAGCTCTGCCCACCTCTAACGAATGAAGTCATGACTCACTGCTGTCACACTTGACTTCACCTCACAGAAGGAGTTGCTCCTCAACTTTTTCTGCTTGTCTTTGCATTACCTGGACAGCTGTACCAATGAGGGCAAATAAACAGACAAAAATCAGACTAAAATATTGGAGAAACAAACACACACACTGTGAATGACGCCAGCGTTAAGACGTTCACTAGTGTGAGAAAAATATTTCCTGTTGTAAATGCATCTGAATCTGTCGGATGGAGCTTCACCACTTCACCTTACCAACACGTCGTCCTTCTAACGCTGATTTGAGGTTCATCCCTCTTCTGAGGCCCCGATCTTGTGAATTCTTAAACATGTTACAGCTTCAAATGTCAGATGAGGAGCCAACTCATTAACCTGACATGTTCACATGGTGTGAAGTTCAAAGACAGTGAAGCTGCCAGCAACTCCCCAGTGACCGTCTGTCTGGTTTAAAGTACCCGTGGGTATTTCTTGTAAAACCATCAAGCCCTCGTTAGTTTTTACTCCCAAGTCCCTGCGACTTCAGACGGGCAGAAGAAACGGCCAGAAAAGTAATGTGTGGAGAAGTAAATGGGTCATTTCAGCTTCTTCTGGTGGATTTCAACCTGCAAACATTCCAGTCCGTGTTTTTAATGAGCCAAAATTCCCTGCTGCCTGCAAACATGTGAAATAATAACGCAGGCCGATGTTCCTGTGAGATGACGACGGCAGGACATAAATACAAGGACGGTTTTCTTTTTTTTCTTTTCCGCTTCGTATGAAAAACGAATTCAGCCGTAATATGAGTAAATCTTCCAGAAGAGATGAAGGAGAAACAGCTGACAAATGGGCTCAAAGTTTGTAAAATATTTAAGCATTTCACACAAAACTGTTTTGATCAACACATTGAGCCAGCTGTATTCATATTTCTGGCATGTATAGTGTATGTTGCTGTTGACGTTCGTCATACACTGTCAGTGACACACCAGTCTGGGATTCCTCTTCCAGAATGTTTTGTGAAAGCACATGCTGGGGAGCCATTGTTATGCTTCTGCGTTGCCTTATTTCTGTGTAAAAGTGGCAACTGATTCATTATTTCATGTTACACAACCTGAACGGGTTGTGAGGTGATACCAGATCTCATCTTTTGGAAAGATAGAGGGAGCTGAGGAAAGAAGAGGGAGGGAGGGGCTTAACAAAGAAAGATGGAGGAGCAGGGGTAATTGATCGGAGTGGTTAAGGAGGATCACAAGGACAGATGGATACTGGAAATGTTGGAAGGAGTGAGACAGACACGTCGCTGGAAGTACCAATGAATTAATGATAAAAAGACTGAACAGATAAAAAGCTGAAAGAGAGGGAGAGGTGAACAGAGTGGTGAGGAGGGAGGCAATAATAGGGGGATGGATGGACGCTATTAGAGGGAAGATTGAGAACAAAACACAAAAGGAAGGGGAGGAAACGGAAAACGAAAGGGACATATTAACAGGTTTAGGAGAAGAACCAGATGCCTCTGAAGGGATTTAATTGAGATGGAGAAATGGAAAGATAGAAGGAGAGAATGAATCCATCATTCCTTTATATATATATATTTAAGACAATCATGTGACTGTTTTCTACAGTGTCTTCTTGAATGAACCCAGCATCTTATTGAGGGTGATATTCATTATATGCATCAGAAATACAGCTTTCTTTCTTTCTTTCTTTTTTCTTTCTTTCTTTCTTTCTTTCTTTCTTTCTTTCTTTCTTTCTGTCTATCGTTTTTCTTTCTGTCTATCTTTTTTCTTTCTTTCTGTCTATCTTTTTCTTTCTTTCTTTCTTTCTGTCTATCTTTTTTCTTTCTTTCTGTCTATCATTTCTTTCTTTCTTTCTGTCTATCTTTTTTCTTTCTTTCTGTCTATCTTTTTTCTTTCTGTCTGTCTATCTTTTTTCTTTCTTTCTGTCTATCATTTCTTTCTTTCTTTCTTTCTCCAAGCTGGTTTTAGATTTATCAAAACATCTCTAAACTCACACTTTCATTTTCCACACCCATTCTCTCCGGTTATTACGTCTCCCTATCTTCACCTTCTGTTTGTATCTCTCTTCAAATATTTGCACGATCCTGTCTCTTCTCTCCTTCTCATCTTTTTTCACTTCATCTCATCTTCTCTTGCTTTAATAAATCTCTCCATCCTTGCTTTCCGCTCCTTTCCTCTCCCTAATCTCCTCCTGTTGACCCCCCCACCCGACTGCCTCCTTTCCTGACAACCTTTATTTACTCCTCTCATCTGCTTGCCTCCTTTCCTTTCCTCTCTCTTCTGTTTTCCAGCCTCCCTCTCTCCTCCTGCACCGTAGGTGAATCTCCTTTAGGGAGCAGTGTGGTAAAATGGTTCTCCTCCTCTTCCTCAGCCCACGTCCCCCACACTAATGTGTTCTCTCTCTCCCCCTCCCTTGTTCCTCCCCTCTCCTTCCTTTCTTTTGTCCATTAACCTCCATTTCCTCTCTTCATCCCCTCCCTAATCTTGCCCGTCCACTGTAACTCACTTGCCTCTGCTCCTCACTCACCTCCTTCCTCCCTAATATACACCCTCATCTCTCTTCCCTGGCTTTGTATCCTCTTACCCCCCTTCCTGACCTCCCCCCACAACCCCTCCCTGCCCTCCCTCCCATGTCCTTCCATCTCTATCTGGACCCACAGAGCAGCGCGAGGATCAACATCTCAGAGGGCTCCTGTCCCGAAAGGATCATCACCATCACAGGCCCGACAGACTGTGTGTTCAGAGCGTTCACCATGATCACCTTTAAACTGGAGGAGGTAGAGACAGTGAACATGTGTACACACCCCCAACATATACACACATTAAGACAGACAGACCAACGCACAAACACATATACACTAAAACAAACAGACAAATTCAACAGGGTACAACATTTTAAATCTCCTAAAATATTTTGTGCAATTTTGTGCAACTCAGGAGTTTAGGTTGACTTTCCTAGTGAGGTTTACTCTCCTGGTTTAGTCTGTATTTGAGAATCTGGGATGAGATTGTGTTTGGGCATCCTGGAAGAAGTGGAGGGTCAGAAAATCTGCAGGAATGAAATATAGATCAAACTACCGAGATCATTCTCATCCTCGGATGCCAACTGATATGATAATATATTTAATGGCTTTGTCTTCCGAGAAACAATCACTGCATGTGTATCCAGCTGGCGCTTAGCGAGGGGAGAGAGAGTGAGGATAACATAAGATAAAAAAGAAAGGCATCCAGAGGAGGATGTGATGAGATGAATAAAAAGGTGTGTTCTATTAGTCAGAGGAGGCAGAGGAGTTATTAATTCAGCACACGCTAACCTGAGGGGCAGCTCAGACAGACAGTCAGGCTACTACTTACATTTCAGATTCAAGGACCAAACTCCTACTTGACCTAATTGATTGAACCAGTTGTATTAACATCAGGTGATTTAAGCTGCTGTTTATTACCTGAGTTAATTAAAGAGGGAGAGAGAGGGTGACAGGATGAGCAGAGACTGGGAGGATTGGTACAGTACCACGTTGAAGAAAGAGAAATATGGTGGATTTAACGTGCCGGAATTTGAGATAATGTGAAAAGGGGGAGACATTTAAAAGCAAATGGAAGCAGAGGAGGAGCTGCTGAAGGGGAAAGAAGGGATACAATTAAAAAAGAGGGGGTTTTGGAATAATGGACAACAAATGGATGAAAGAGTGAAGTGGATGAGCTGAGGTGGGTGAGACGAGGGGGCTCCAATGCCCCAAATGCCACGCCAAACCAGTCACATCACAAATTTTAAAAAATGATTATGTGTAATGAAGCCTACTTTACTGCTCCACCAGACTAGTGCTTTGGCCAGCAGTTCATAGTCGTATAAGAGGAAGTAATGGACACCCTGCAGCCTATAACAATCTAGACTTCTTCCAGACCGTGCATAATGCCATCAAAGCCCAAAAGTAGAAGTCTTGGGTTTTTTTTTTTTTTTTGGTGATGTTGTTTTTGTTGTCTGACATGACCACTGTCCATCAAATTCTGATAAGCGTAACTGAGTAGGCAGGGGGAGTGACAGAGACAAGTCAAGGTCAGACAGGGAGACAAAGGCAGACAGAGATGGTTGACCTGGGCATGTACGGTCTGTGATCTGCATTGGAATTAAAAGGATGACAGACAAGTGTGGAAGCTGTCTGCTCAGTCAACGCTGACATCTTAGTCACTGCGGCGCAAATATGTACAGAGATGCAGAGTGAGTCGCAGTGCAAACAGGGGGCTTTGCTCACGCGTGAGACAGAGTGCCGTCACTGCGGTTGAGAAGTGAAGGTTGTGGATTCAGTCACCCAACTTAAAGGTCGGGGCTTCTCTCTGATCCATCAGCTGAAGATTAAAATGTCCTTGAAATGTCAACAGACATCCGCAACTTGTCTTTTTTCCATCTGGTGTTGACCCTTCATGTGGTGGCATGGGATCATTTGACCGCAGATGCATGATGTTTCACTGAGCAACCCTGAAACTGCCTCAACAGCATTTGTAACCTCCGTCAACAGGATGGGGGAGGGGGAAGACACAAGGTGCATAAAATGACAGAGGAGCCAATATATGTTACGTGATTAAATAACTAAATAAAAATAATATTTTATATAATTATATTTAATATAATATAAATATAATAAATAAATTGAAATGAATTGAATTGAATTAAAGAAAACTTTATTATGTTGAAAATGGGAAGATCACATGTTGTGTTGGACGGTGGAAGTGTGAACAAATGAACAAATCTGAGTAAAAACAAGAATGATGGAGAAGGAAACAAAAATAACTTTTTTTTCCCAGTAGACCGCTTCTATTACTGTTTCTATTTTCATCCCGACTTTTGACCGTTTACTTTTCCTTTTTTACAGTCACAGAAATTATCCAGGCTGATATATTCTCCTTTCACTGACTGTTAGTGTGTTTTTTTTACACTCTAAGACCTGTTGTGGTTCCTGTTTGTTCGATGTACATACAGCAGGTGTTTATGTTTCAACCCTGTTTGCTCATTCAAACTTGCTGGTAGGAATTAATAACAAAGTATGATACTTTACATCAAATGTGTCACCTACATGATCTTAGCCACAATCATGAATAGCTAACATCTGTATCTTTCTCTGGAAAGGACCTGGCAGCGTTGGTTGCGAACGGCACAGTGACCAGTAAGCCCCCGGTCACCTTGCGGCTGGTCATTCCAGCCAGCCAATGCGGCTCGCTCATTGGCAAAGGCGGTTCCAAGATCAAGGAGATCAGAGAGGTGAAAATGTGTTTTGTTCAAGAAAAACCTGAAGAAATTCTTTACATTGAAACAACAGGTGTATGAAGTAATTTGAAATGGCACAAGACGCTTATAAAGAAAATGTCTGTATTACAAGAACGTGTCTGTGTGTGTAGACCACAGGTGCACAGGTTCAGGTGGCGGGTGACCTCCTCCCCAACTCCACAGAGAGAGAGGTGACGATATCAGGGAGCCAAGATGCCATCATCCAGTGTGTTAAACTCATCTGCACTGTCATCCTTGAGGTGTGTATGTATGGGGATTGGGGGCGGAGCCAGTCCTGCATCACGGTCTCAGAAAAAAAACAATTGCTGTGCTCAAGTTCACGGATGTGCTGTCTGGGTTGTTGGTAGCACATTGCAGCCTCTTCTTGTGTGACTTTTCAAAATTAAAATGATCTGGATGGTGATCTGAAGTTGCAGGCAAAATTAGCCAAAAAAATTGTCATAATGAACAAGAGGAGATCTCATGAAGAGTCGTCCGTTGGAAAACAATAAATTCTGTGTCTGACCACGTGGTGAATCTGAGACAGCGTCCTCCTTTGTTCTTCAAGTCATGATCTGAATTCATCTGATGAAGTTGTCATGTGTTTGTGTCTTGGTCCTGAGGGCCTTTGTCATTGTCAAGCTCTGCAGATCATGAACCCTCCCTTAGAATTAGGTATGTTAGAGCAGGGAGGCATCTCAAACATGCAGAGGGTCGGCAGGACCCACTGGGCATTAGTTATCTTCGAATTACATGTAAACTGATGGACTGCCATCATTTGCTGTCTTTGCTGCGTGGTTGTATCCGACACACTAAGAGCCAGTCAAGTAGAATGAATGTAAAGTGTGTCTCAGCTATGTTGATCACATTTCTGGGGTCAAACTTAATCGCTGCAGGATGAGACATCACTGACAAAATGAACATTATTTTTAAAAAAATGTAATTTTTTTAAAAATTACAAATAATTACTGCATTTTTGGGGCTAGTTAGTTCCTTTTTTGTTTTACTTTTTGTGTTTGTGTCTACATTTGTCCATGTTTGCAGTCTCCACCAAAGGGTGCGACTATTCCATACAGACCCAGTCCAACTGCAGGAACGGTGCTACTGGCAGGAAACCAGGTGAGTGAGAGAGAAATGTTACAAAACATTACATTCATTGATTATAATGATTGTAATAGTAATGATTAGAATGAGAATCTTTGTCATCATTATAAGCATCTATCATTCTACATTAATCAGTACATACAACTTCATATTACTTAATACTTAATGAGAAGAGGAGGAGTGAAAAATAATATCAAATTTTATTTTCCACCTATATAAAAATACTGTAACTCTTTTATTCAAATATATTAGGCTCTGAAAAGTTTTCTGGGATGGAAACTGATGTTTACTTGGTTGAATAAATGCCGTGTGTTTTGGAGCTTGACAGTATGCAGGTTGTCATTTGGTCATTTCTCACAGTGTATGATTTTTCCCAGAGTGAGAGGTACAACTGAGATGTCCTGTGTTTGGTTGCACATCACTAGACTGTGACAGTGAGTGTTTAGAGACTAATGGACGTCTCCCTTTGCATAGTGTCTGTTTTTGTATGATGGAGACGGTGACGCTGTCGGTTTCGTCAACATATATGCATAAATACAGAGAATATCATCTATCGTCCTTTTGACTCTGACTCTGATCTGTAAAGGAAGATTAATATTAGCCCAAAGAACATTTAAGAAGTGAACAGAAACTTACAGTCATGTATGCATCCAGGTGCGGAGTTTGTTACCAGTTTGTGACGGCTGACGGCCACATTTCCCTCAGAGGTCCATAAGCCATTCTGTCTATTTTGCCAGCATTTATCTGTTTGTTTGTCTGTTTCTCTGCAAAATAACTCTAAAAGTTATGTACGTATTTTAATGAAATGTTCAGGAAAAGCTGATAATGGGACCAGGAACAGATGATTATATGTTGGTATTCTGGAACCATCTGGATACAGGAGTTTGTTGAAGGATTCTTAATCATTATGAGATTATGAGAGAGAGACATTTTCAGCATCTGCGTCTAGAATTCCACAATAGAAGCAGTGGACTGTCTCTGTTGACCAGTGGTTAGTGTGTCTGTCTGTTAACCCAAAGGTCGGGGGTTGGAGCGTTTTTTTGTTTTCCTATTGAAATAAAAAAGAAAATGAGGAACAAAAACAAATACAAAAAGTAGAGCTCAGAGTGCTAGATTTGTGTGACAAGGTTGCTGATGATTGTACTTGATTTTAGTATTTGACTATTGGTGACAAAGGCATGGTTTGATGATCAATGAATTTATTAGATTAGATTAAATGAATATAGGACGATAATGTTGGGTGAAATCACAGTATGGGTGGAAATGAGCTGCTTGGCGTCAGTCTGCGCTCTCCGAGAGGTTTTCTAGTTATTCAGTGCTGTGGTTGTAGTGATGTCATCCTGCATCAGCAAGGAATCACAATGTGATGTCACACTGTGATGTTACACAAATGTAAGCGGAGAGTTTAACATATACATGAAAAAAAATATGAATCCAGTACATGTTGCAGCTGGAGTGACAGAGAAAGAAACTGATGACTGTCTGATGTATGACAGAAAATCCAGCAGTCATGTGGTGACTGACATACGTTGACCTGACGTTGGTCCTGTTACAATTGTCAAGATAGACAACAAACAGCTGTTAGCACCGGTTAAAGTCACAGATCTACATATATCCCCGCGCACAGACTTGTACGCAGCTCAGATGCAGGTTTTCATTTTTGGAATCGCCAGTGAATATGATATGATGAATGTAATCCCACAACACACCGGCTGTTACCGTTCGTTATGTGTGTCTTCTCGCCATTTGTCAGGTACTTGATACCAATGCAACCCTCATGGTAGCTAAAATGTCACTCGTAAAAATGTTTAAAAGAAAAACAAACTGCTTTTGTGTCTTTGTGGTTGCTGAAGGTGTTCGAAGCGTCAGACTTTGGCTCTCACCCGTTGTTCTCAGTGGCACAGGGAGGAGTGGACCTGCAGCAAGTGAGTATGGGTTCATAATCACTTGTTGGTCAAAGATGTGAAGTCCACCATTGTAAATAATAAGATGTGTAGATGTAAAACCACCATTTGGGCGTCCGTTCTTGTAGAAGTCGGTTTGATGAGCTGTACTTTGTCGAGCAGCATCGGACACATTGATTTTTTTTGCCCCTCCACATTAC
The DNA here is from genome assembly GCA_901007665.1 of Aeoliscus strigatus. NCBI lineage: Eukaryota > Metazoa > Chordata > Actinopteri > Syngnathiformes > Centriscidae > Aeoliscus > Aeoliscus strigatus. Next base: position 112,075 of record CAAKHB010002644.1, read on the forward strand.
ATGGTGAAGCTCCCATCTCTTCAAATAACCATGTTTCCTCAATTATGCTGACAGACAAAGCTCTCTTTGACGCTCTAGTGTTCACTGTCGGTAGGTCTGACATCAACATGTGAGACTCTAAGAGGCGGTGGGGCTGAAGTGGATGGATGAATGATTGTTTCCCACATGCACCATGAGTCCAACATGTAGTAGATTATACTGGGTTTAAATTTTAAACCATTCATTGTTTTAAACTTTAAAACAATGAATGGTGAATGTTCTACTGATGTCTTCTGCTCACATTTTCTTCCTGTTTCAGACATACGCTTTACAGAGTCACTACGGCATCCCTCCTTCAGAGGTAAGAGAAGTCACTGTGAGTGTGTTGACATGGGGAAGTGTTGTGTTTCTGAATGAGCCGGTTTAGCACATTTAACAAAAGAAACTAGGATCATGTGATGAAAATATTATTCAGGTGTGAGAATGTTCTCAGCTGATGCAGAATCGCAACTAATCAGCTTGTTGACACATTCAAACCTACAGTTGTTGTTTTGGTCATATTATGTTTTTAGCTATTTAATTTCATTCATTCATTCATTCATTCATTCATTTCATTTATTCATCATTTCATTCCTAATTTGTTTCAGCTAGCGAAGCTCCACCAGTTATCACTGCAGCAACAAGGCCTGGCCCAGATCAGCCAATCAGCATCACAAGTTCTACCGGGTTAGTGTATGCAAACACACACACACACACACATACACACACAGTCACAGGTAAGTGTCTTTTGTGCAGAGATTCTGTACAATCGTTCGTTACACACAGTGCTGCTCCAACTTTTGCTTTTCATCTGCACGTGGAACCTGGTGTGGACTGGTCTTCAGAGGATTAATGACTTGAACTCCTCAATACATCTCTGAGCCAAGGCGTATCAGAGGCATGATATTCTCGAAAGGAAAACACTGTGTAAACGTAGCACCTGTTTGTTTCCCTGTTGCTTTCTAAGGTGGTGTGGAAGCCGGTTCCCAAACCACATCTCAGGAGCTGCTCATTCCAAATGATGTAAGTACAACCGATAATAAAAATGAGATTCAATATACACCGATGTTACAGATCTTCTTCATGGCTCATTTTCCAGTAATTACACGTAATTACTATCGTTACAGTTACTTTACTTCAGGCACATAATCAGTCACTCAAAATTCTGTACTCAGATACTCAGTGACGGAGCAGCTGCTGAGGAGCAGCCTCTTTGTCTCCACCCACTCCAACTTTTTCCTGTTTTATTGTGTCACACTGAGCTGCTGACGAGCATTTGCGTCATCCATCTCCTCCAACCTCGTTTTGGGTGAATGCAGGTGATGTTCAAGGCAGCTGTCTTTGTGGCGTTCCTCGTCTGTTTGCTTTCCCTCAAACGCAGCAGCACACTTCAGCCTCTGCTCCCTTTGTGTAATCAAATATGGACATTTGTGTTGTTGTCATTCTACGGCACATCGTTGGTCACCGTTTCATGCAGAGAACATTTTCTAATGGTACTGTAAAACAACAAAAAACAATAAAAAAACGCAACAACCAAGTATTCTCAAAACAACTGAATACTGAAACACTACCAAACAAGGACTCAAAACACTACAAATATACTAGAAATAGGAGCAACACAACCAAATACACATTTAACACATGAAACCCTTCAGATACAGTAGAACTGCTGAGACAAAGATCCCTTTTCAAGACATTATTTGATGATCTCTATGTTGTTTCAGTAGGAAGACTCATGACAAGATTGTCAGCTGCTGCTGCATGCGTGTGTGTGTGTGTGTGTATGTGTGTGTGTGTGTGCGCACGCGCAGCTTAATAACATCCTAGAGTTTACAGTGAGAGGTTCAGCAAACACCCTGTTCTGCTCTCCCTCCCTCTCGTTTTCTCCCCCCTTCAATAAACCTTTCCAAATTACAAGGCCAGCAGGGAATCACCCAAAAATAGCCCCCAGTCCGTCCTCTTCCTCCTTCTCTTCATCAGCATCGAGCAATTTACCCAACAGCTCTCCTCGTATGGGTGTGTGGGGGGGGGCAAACCTGCATGTCACTCAGCCTGGGAGAACGTCTCGTCGACACAGGATGGTTCGGTGCTATTTTTCAGTCTCACGTTAACAGTTAAGCTTCTAATTCTGTTTTTTTTTTCCTACTGGCAGTTCAGTTCATCTCAGACAAGTAGAGCTGTGCTGCCCCCCAGCTGTGACAGAGAGCGAGGACTTTGTATTTCAGCTTTTCTTCCAGATATTCACACGTTTTACTGTTCAGAAAGTCCGTTTAAAAAAGAAACATATCCTGCCACATTAAAGTCCTCAAGAATGTATTCTCAGCGATCACATGAGAGGAAGGTAACAAGACATATTTATGGTGTGAAGTGTCTATTGTGACACACACACACACACACACACACGTACTGAGCTCATGTTCAGACGAGTAAACCACCTGTTGCGTTCCCACATTCCTACACAGACACCAGCACATAACAAGAAGGATGGACAAGAGGTCGGAAAACAAACCACTCATTTAGAAAGAGTTCAGAAGGGTCAGAATGTCCGGTGTCATAATGTTCTGTTTCAAAACCTGCACCATTTAAATGACGCCCTCTAGTGACTGTAGACATGATGATGCTAGCGAATGAGGAAATTACCGGTAAATACTACTAATAATAGTCCAAATAAATCAAAACATCAATCAAATCATGTTCCAGTCAGTTCAACATCTTACTTTGGAAGGTGACACTACATTTTTAACCTTTTTCTCTCTGTCGCCTCCTCCTCCGCACAGCTGATTGGCTCAATCATCGGTCGCCAGGGCACCAAAATAAATGAGATCCGTCAGGTATCGGGCGCTCAGATCAAGATCGGGAGTCAGATAGACAGCACCAGTGACCGGCATGTCACCATTACCGGGACACCGATAGCCATCAACCTGGCTCAGTATCTCATCACATCATGGTAAGTTCCTCCTCTTACACCGGAGCAACGATTCCTGCTGGCGTGTTTTACATAGCAGATCTGCTCCCAGTGAGGCCATCCATCTAATCATCTCAACATGGCGTGCACACCGCCAGACACAGTTAATAGACGACCATGAATATGCAGATTTTTTTATTAGACTGAAGGTGAAACTGATATTTCACTTGACACGCACACACACACACACACAGACACACACACACAGACAGTGTTTTACACTCTGCCAGCTCTACAGACCACTCACACACACACACACACACACACACAGAAGTGAAACAACACTCATGAAATGAACAAAAATTGCTCGTCCTCATTCACTTTGAAATGTCGGGGCATGAAGGTCGGTGACAGACTGAACTCTTCTTCTTTCACCTGTCTCCCTCCGAACAACCACAGAGCATCATATGATCACATGCGGACCTGCTGTCGAACCATTCGCCTCAACACAAAGACTTTTATTACACGAGCACGTGCAGCTACTACACCGAACAAACTGAAGAGGCATTCAGAGAACGCTCCCTCCAAATTAGATCATTAGCTTAGCGACTGAGCATGTTACAGTGACGTGACCGCCGTGATAGTGTCAAACTCTCCTTTGGTTGACTGTAAAAGGATGAGGATGTGTTGTTGAATCAAAGGTGCTATCATGCCCGGAGTTAACGGAAGCATGTAGTCAGACATACGTGTGTAAATCCATCCACAGGGAATCAGTCCATCAGCGATCGTGTTTTCTCTCGCTTGTCTGTGACAAAAACCTACTGGTGTTGTGGCGTTGAAAAGAACCACGACCGCACCGAGAACTCTATCGTCATAGTCATATCGGCATTAGTGGCCATTAGTAGTGGGTACAAAATGAATCTTGACCAAAGTGGTGCGTACACATCCCCACCGCCCCCCCGTTTTCCCCGTCCCCCTGAAATGGACGCCTATGGGGGCAGGTACCTGCTGATGTTGGGTCTCCTGCGAAAGCCCTTCACTGTCAGGAAACTTCCAAAAGGGAACAGTCTTCCACTGCAAATGATGTTTCTGTCACAAAAGTGATACAACTTCCTACAGAGGAGGCAGCATTGTGGGAGTGGGCGGGACTTGAGTCATTCTCCCAGCCCCGCCCATTTCCAGAGTGTTAATTACAATTCACACACACAGTGTGATGGACGGTGATGGAGGTTTGTCATTTGTCTTTTAAACATCACTAATTTCTGACCTATTCACAATGGCATGTCTATGAAAACTCAACACAATGTCAAACGTTCAAACGTTCAAAAGTCACGTCGATGGCGCCGTTCCCGTGACGCCATGTGGCCGAGCAGGAAGAGAATGCTGGTAAACAGTCGGTCGTTTTGTACCTCTTTCTGTTCTTGAACGCGCATCTCTGTTTCCATCCTAATACATCTACAATGGTTTTGTCCCCTCCTCCCAAAGCCCCCTCCCAAGCCATCACCCCAACTTATACAGCACACCCCCCATCCGTACAGCGACCCCCCTACAATAATCTGTTGCAACCTCCAGCAAACACACCCGTCTTATGATTTCAGTTTTGTCAGATTTCCCTGAATTCCTGTTTGTTTTTCTTTTTTCTCTTGATTTCTTTAACATGTCTTTTATTTAACCCTCTAACCCTTCTCCATCCAAACTCCCTCTCCCCTACCCTTGTCCTCCCCTTCCTCCACCCTCCGCCCCCCCTTCTTTCCCATCCGACTCCCCAACACCACCACCCTCCTCCAGTTTAGAGACGGCCAAATCCACCGCCCACTCCATGCCGTCTCCCGTTGACCTGACCATGAGCTTCACCCAGCCCACCCCCCCTGCCTCTGCCTCGTCCTCCTCCTCCTCCCCTCTGGCAGCGATGGGTGCCACGCTGCCCCATGCTCCCATCCTGGGCGCTCCCTACGCCCTCCCCCTCTCCAGTCTCCTGGGAGTGAAATCCATCCCTTACCTGGCACTCTCCACCCCTTCCGCCTCAGCAGCAGCGGCAGCCATCGGTTCACAGATGTTACCGGCTTCGGTGTCGGCAGCCACAGCCGCCATCCCAGTCCAGGCTCATGCAGCGGCGGCTCTGGCGTCTTACACGGCCAAGATCTCATCCTCAGCCAATGGGATGAAGAAGCCAGAAAGACAGAAGTTTTCACCGTACTGACAAAAGAATTGTCACCATCACCGAGGTAGCTTTTTAGACTGGAGGGGCCGTTTCATCATCCTCTTTTACTCCGTGTTCCTGTTTTTGTTTTTCTTCCTGAGTCTCTTCATCTGTTTGGCTTCTTTTTCTTCAGACAAAATGTGGTGTCATCGGGAAAAGCTTCTTTTTTTTCAATTCATGAGTCATAAGCGGTTGAGTTGTTTGTGGGACACGTGACCTCATCCTCGTATGTCTGAGGTAAGAGTCAACAGTTCAGTGTTTTGACTCCAGTTCAGGAGGTATTTCCATTTTTCATTATTATTCATGTGTACATCTGTGTTTCTTTGCCCTTCAGAGTGACTGCCAGGCAGCTTGCCGTCTGCCTGTAGCTAGAGTACGATGATTCTGAGGTTATTTGGGCCGTGAAGCCTGTAAAAGCCATAAACTATTCAGCTTTCCCTCTTTCTGTCCTTTATTCTACTATATACTCATGTATTTACTAACTAATATTCCCTTTGAGAGTTTATGATACTGGTCATTAACACTGAGCTGAACAACTTGTATACTATGATGTCGACTTGTATATGTATAGTTTTCTCTTTTCCAATTTGTTTAAAATGCATTTGTTTTTGTTGTCAATTTAAATGTCCTCCTTAAATTATTTTTAACTTATTGAGAGAAGTATTACATGTACAGTTGCAGCAGGTCAAAACTGTATTTTTTTTTAACCAGTGTGAACAAAAGAAAGAAAAGGTGTTTTTGTTTTTCACTGCGTCATTAATGCTATTAACCAGGTGTTTGTTGTTCCGACAAATTTGGGAGAGAGAAGAAATTTATGATCTTTTTGGTATAAAGTCAAGAAGATTTTAAGTTTTTTTTAAAATGTATTTTCATAACCTTTTCAAAGTCCTGACACTGATGATCCGTTTCTCCTTATTGGTGAAACCTTCCTTCATTTTCTCTGCAGCAGCTGACTTCCCAGCATATGCACTGAAGCTGCTCTTCATTGCCATTTTTCCTATATTTTCCCAAAAGTTACAGCTTTATTCCCAAAAGATTCATTTTTTTGTTCCCCCATCCAATACTCCGTTGTAGTTTTCATGTCTGAGCTCTGGCTCTGGCTGTTTTTTTTTTATTTACTTCATCTGTCTGTGTTAGTAAAAACCTGCCCAGCATCCACAGAACTACAATAATCAACCCAACACTTCCAAACACTTTCTTTGTGATAAAATGAAAATCATCAACATCAGCTGTGCTGATATTTATTTGTTCAACCTGCACATGGAAACTGGTCAGTTTAGCATCATCAGAATTATGTAATTCTTTGTCAAAGTCCTCCTCCATCCTCCATCTCTTTTTATTTTCTCTGTTTCCTGTTTTACTCTGACCGGATGTTCGGGAGTGTTCGACTAATGCTGCATGTATGCTTGACCTCACTAACACACAACTAGCGGACACACACTCAATGACTTGTGAACACACACTAACTCTATAACGTACATAGACACTCGTGAACACATACTAACTTGTGAACACGTGTGTGTCCACTCACAATGAATCTGTACGTTGTGAACACAGCGTACGTACACCATCATATGAACACACACTGACAGGTCAACACACACAGACTGACTGAACTACACTGATTCAAACTAGAAGCAATACTAAACTGAGTCCGATGAGCAGAGACACATGGCAGCCGGAGGCCAATCTGCAGTCTCTTTTGTTTGAGTTGTGTGTTCCTTCGTTCTCTAATAATACAAGTAATAATGTGTTGAACTAAACAAGCTCACTTATTTTTATAAAGTCGAATGACCTTGAACTGATCAGGGGACACGTGTGTCCTCATTCATCCTCTGTCTCACTGGTTCTGTTCTCACACGTCCCACCTTTTGCATGAGTTTAACTTGAATTATTGTCTATGCAAAAACATCTTTGTGCGGCTACGCTCAGTGATCTTCGTGTGCTTTGGTGTGGAGGTGGCCAGCGTGAGGGCTTCAGCACGTCTGAGTCGACAGCATCTCCCAGATCAACTACCAATGCTCCGTACCTGCGTGTCACTGCGTACCGGCGCCGTCTGAGGACGTCTGGAGTTCGTAATGTTATCGTAGAAGAGGAGTATCTGGTTTAGTTGTGACAGTGACACCAAGCCGCATCCAGCAGCACTGTTAGTAACCTCAAGGCTTCCGAGGTGAAAATAAGTGACGAACTGCTCTTCAGGGTCGATGTGTTGTGACATGATGGAGGTATGAAGACGTTTACTGCACACACACGTGTACTGCGAGCCAACAAAACAAGTTTCGTTATGAATATTGTATTGCACTTGGACATGAAGTATCCATGACGATGTTCTCTTCTCAGTAGAAAGTACTTCCATCTCTCTATGTTTTCATGTCGGGTGTGGGGGGGGGGTGCTGCTGTTTGTGTATCAGCCTGTTGTGTTTGTGGTTTTCTTCCATTCCTGTCATGTTGTAATCAATAAAACCTTCACTAAAATCACTGTGGACTCCGTGATGGTTTGTTCCAGTAAAGCCTGTGTGAGTTGAAGTACTCGAGGAGACTCAAACAACCATTGTTGATTAAAGCTGCAGTTTGAGTCCTCAGGTTAAACAAGTCATTCATCAGATACAAGAGTTTCACTCTAATTTCGTTCATTGCCATTTACAGATCAGAATACTGAGCAGGTAAAACAGGCAGTAGACTGACTTCATCAATGTATTTGGATTTGTATTTTCAATTGTACTTATAAGTATAAATGTTTTATGTGACTTAATAATGAACTCATCATCATGGCAATTAATTGATTTTGTTATTTTAATGAAAAAAGTCACAATTAACTGGTTGGAGCTTCTTAATTGCAGATATTTACTGGTTTCTTTGATCCTCTAATGATAGTAAACTGAATATTTTTGTGTTTCTGACATAAAGATTTAAGGGGTCACGCTTTGACATCATTGCCCTGTTTGGGAATGATGATTTTTAACCGTTTTTCTGCCATTTTACTGTCCACTGTGTAGGATTTGAATAATTTGACGATTGCAAGCTCCATCCCTGTTCCAGTACAAATCACAAATAAGTCTGAAAACCTCTGCCGTTGGAAAAATTAAGTTGGATTAGCAGTTGGAAAAGGACAAGATTGGTCTTACAAGCACACAAACACACATACACATACACATACACACACACAAATAGAGAAATGGATGCAGGTTTTGTCTGATCTGGGTGGAATGGAGGACTATGGTCTCTGTTCCTCCATCCTGCCCTTCTGCCTGTAACTGAGAGCCAATCAAATCAACTCCAGGGGCCAGGGATACACACCTACACACACACACACACACACACCAGGGTCTGAGAAGGCAATCAAAAGACATATCCATCACACCTGACAGAAGGAGGCTAGCAGAGGTTAGAGTGTCATGGTTGTAATAAAAGAAGCAAAGAAAGAAAATGGAGAAATGGAGATGGTGTGAATGAAGATGAGATGAGCGCCATGATGGTTGGGTGGGCTCGAGGATCAGAGATGTAGCAGTTCAGAGCAGGTTGAAAATGATTCCAGCTGGAGCAACTGGAAATAATCAGATCGGATAGTTAAAGCAGAAGAAGTAAAAAAAATATATATAAAAAAGATAACCTTCAAAAAAAAAATTGACATCTAATATGAAAAATAATGCACGGGGACTCTTTAACTCCAACAGACGAGTACAATTACCAACCATCAATTATAATTTTATCAGCTCACATTTTTGATGAATAAAACTACCTTGCAGGCAGAAACCTGGTGATGTGTGACATTTCTCTCAGTGTGCAAATATCAACTTAATGACGCAAACTGTGGACAAAGGAAGATACTCCGATATGGATGTCATTTGGAAATCAGGATTCTCCATCACACCTGCAGGGAACTCTGACCTTTGTCTGAAAAGACACAAATAAATTGGATGATTCCCAAAGTGTGTGTCCAAACCTATGTGTGTTTGTATCCAAAGTCTGATCCTGATATGATTCTGCAGGTAGAGCACAACACCCATTTATGCCAGAAGGTGGCAGTATGACAGCAGCATGTTTCATTCGTCATACAGGTTCAATACTTGTTCCTATTGTACCAATTGTGCCAAAGATTGTGCCAATCTGGTCCATACTACAATAATCAGTTGAGGGTATCATTCTTTCTCACATGTGCAAAATCAGGGATGTCATGACTACAGAATACTCTTTATAATCTGTGCTTATTTGTTAAATTATCAGCTTTTTGTGCAGTATTTTTATATTATAACAGGTTCCTTGTTTTCAGTATTCATAATGTATAGTAATTGTTTTATCGATCTTTGATAGTGTTTAAGTTATTGTATTGTTTCATTTATTCTTAAAATGTCGTAGCATATTTTCATTTTTGTGTATTTTGGGCTATTTTAGGAAAAGGCATCAAATTTCAGGCTGAAAAAAGGACTTGAATAATTTGACAGTCACAAAATGCAAGTGAGATCACATTGGTATAGGTAAATATATATGAAATAAAAGAAAAGGTCTTTGACCTTGTGGCCCGCACTAGAGAGTCAGTGCTTAAATCTTTACAACTCCCTGTTTGATGCTAAAACAGTTGATTTCTTTTTTAAATTATCATTAATTAATTAATAATTAATTAATTATCAATTATTTAAATTAGGATCCAATGTTGCTCCTAAATTTATATTTTTCATTGATAAATGTGGATATATTAAAATGAAGCACTGGTTCACACAGTAGAATAAAACCACATAAACAAACAGTAGTGTAATCTGATCATTATATCAAATCAAAATGAGAAAATGCATTTAATGGAAACTATTTTGTTTCATAAGTTATTCATTGATTTTATATCAATGCTGCTCTTTCTGATGAATGAAAGATACAGTCAATAAGGTAAGTGATCAACTTCCTAAGCAGCAACTTTAACACAGCATTTAATTTGCTAGGCAACTATTAGACTTTCACTTCAGCGTCAGACCTCTGAGTCGGTTCAATAACGGGTTCATGATTACTTCTAGCTGACTGATAATCTATTTAAATGATTTACAATGTAAGTTTGTAATTTTGTGAGTGGAATTTCACTGGATGAACAAATTACTTTCCTTAACACAGATTTGAATGTGTTTTGAATAAGTGAAAGACACTTATCATTCAGTCTTACAAAGAGCATAAAATGTTTATTACATTTCTTCTTCTTCCAGGATACACATCGAACACAAAGAGAGAAACTGTGTACAGAAACAGCTTATCTGTTTTCATTCAAAACAGAATAACATCTTTCACAACTTACGGCGGGCGATTCATTAAAAAGTAGTGTTTTATTTTACAATCACTTATCACTTATGTTGATGAACATCCAGCATCATCACCTGTTCACCTCAGGTTCACCCACATTTATTAACAAGGTCCCATCGCCGACTGTTCATCAAGTTCAGACTAAAGGTAAGAGGTGGAACACCTGCTCGGATATTCAGCTTCAGTACAGAAATATCGAGCTCTGTAGCTGCAACGAAGTACAAATGGATTATCAGCACTTAGAAACCATAATCACAAATGCATTGAAATATCATCCATCATTCACAATAAACACTAAACGTATGTTTTGTGTGTTCTAAATTTGATCACTGTAACATCTGAGATGTGCTTCATCACGTCGTCAATGATTTCTCACATAAGTTTTAGTATAAAATAATTTGAAGATTTGTTTTTTGGATGAACAATTTAAAAAAAAAAGGAAAAAACATTTAATGACATTTCAAAATGCCATTTTTGTCTCAATTACAGAGAAAGCAGGAGAGGATTTACTTTCATCTACACAACAGAAATGACAAAATGATGGGTGTTATTTTGTCATCATTACAAAAAAAATGTGCTGTAAAGTACAACTAAACATGATCCTTCCTACTACAATCAGCAGAAGAAAAAACATGAAATTAAAACTCTGTGATCTGCTGGTTGAATGAGATCGGTCCTCTGCCTCCATGATTGGATTCTGACTTCTTGCACCTAAACTGACATTTGGACTGGTGAAGCAGATGAACTCTGAGCTGGTCGTGATTTGAACCTACTAGAAAAATAGTCCCCCTTGTTTCTTTCGAGCATGCAACAAGAAACCAAACACTTTCTCAGCCTGGAATGGTTCACCCAGTAAAAACAATAACTTTGTCAAATATACACTCATGGAGAGGAGGTCAGGGGTCATCATCTACTGACAAAAACGTGCCGTGACAGTTTCATCCTGCAGCCACCAGGTCACTTTACAGTACAATTGAGAAACTCTGTCAGAAAGCAAA
>CAAKHB010002645.1:0-23570 GCA_901007665.1 Aeoliscus strigatus
GAGTATATGTGCATAAATGAAAGGGACACCAGTGGAAAAGTGAGGTTAAAGGGAGCAGAGGTGGTGAAGGTGCAGGAGTTTAAGTACTTAGGATCAACAGTGCAGAGTAGTGGAGACTGTGGAAGAGAAGTGAAGAATAGAGTGCAGGCAGGGTGGAACAGCTGGAGAAAAGTGTCAGGAGTGATTTGTGATAGAAGAGTTTCAGCTAAGGTGAAGGGAAAGGTTTACAGGACTGTGGTTAGACCAGCTATGATGTATGGTTTAGAAACACTAGTGATAGGCAGAAGACAGGAGGTAGAGCTGGAGGTGGCAGAGTTAAAGATGCTGAGATTCTCTTTAGGAGTGACCAGGATGGACAGGATTAGGAATGAGGTCATCAGAGGGACAACTCAGACAGGAAGGTTAGGAGAAAAAGCTAGAGAGGCTAGATTGAGATGGTTTGGACATGTGCAGAGGAGGGACAGTGGATACATTGGTAGGAGAATGTTAGAGATGGAGTTGGAGGTAGGAGACAGAGAGGAAGGCCAAAGAGGAGGTTTATAGATGCAGTGAGGGAGGACATGGAGGTAGTTGGAGTCCGAGTAGAGGATACAGAGAACAGGGAAAGATGGAAATCGGTGATTCGCTGTGGCAACCCCTGAAGAGGGACAAAGCCGAAAGAAGAAGAAGAAGAAGAAGGTTGGACATGAACATGGATTTTAAAATGAATAAAATATATGTTAGCATAATCTGATCTAAAGCAACCAGATTTCATGAAATCATTTATACTTGAATATGGATGGTGTTCACATGCACATGGCACACTGCTGACTACAGGTGTACTGAGGACACGCCCCCTACCTGCACTGACCTTCCTCCATCACATGCATAGGTGAATTCTAGAACCCTGGACTACTGTAGCCACACGTTTGAGCCCTTGGACGACATGAAGTGACGTGGGTTCTGATATTATGGTGTAAATATATTGGGTGTGTGTGGTTTTAATGTTTGACTTGACCATGTTTTCATACAGTAGATAGCTGACAAGCTAAATGCTAAATGTTAGGTATGGCTAACACCATTTCATTGACCATTCGGTGAATATTTCCAAAATTCCTGATCTTATATTACAATGGAAAGTGTCTGGAAACATACCAGAAATGTTCCAGCCCTTTGTTATTTAATTTGAAAGTCCACAGTTGTTGAACACGGTGTGTCCTGTATCATGTTTTATCATTATCTACCACGTACACTGAGGTCTTACCCGATGACACGCGTTCCGTCCATGCTGCCCTCGCTCTCTCCGAGGTATCCGTACACATTGTTTTTGTTGTTCCACTGCCGCACCAGCCCGCTCACAGTCCGTGCAGCCTCAGGTTCGGAGCTGCTGGCGGTGGTGCTCACCGACAACTCAGCGCCAGAGTCTGTAACGGAGGGGGTCTGATTCCAGCGGGCCACACGCCCGGCCACCCGGTCTGACATGGGCTTCGCCAGCCTTCGCAGGGCGGTGACCTCCTGGGTCTTCCTGCGTAGCACCACCTCCTGCTGCCGCTTCTGAGACTCCAGCGCACGGATCTGGTACTGACGGGCAGGAGGGAGAAAGACCAGATTCGTTTTCATTCATTCATTCATTTGTCACCATCAAGACCTGGGAGTGTGTTCCAAATGTCCGAGGTTGTGAGGGAACTTCCCTTACTGCAGATATCTGACCTGTAACTCAGACAAACTGTCAGCATAAACTGTGTTCAAATTGTTTTGTCTTAGGTCTTTTGTTCCATTTCAATGACTCGTACACCCACCCACACACGCAACATGATTTTATTATATATAGAGAGATTTGATATCACATATATTAATGATATCAAATATATATAATATATATACACCATATACTGCAATATGCTCTTCATCTAGTATTAGTATAACTATTATATGTTATTACATTATTATCATATATTATAGCATATGATCTAATATTATACTTGTGTATTTTTATTTTGTACTGTTATGATACATTATATCATATATCATATGAAGGTAGTCAGTCATCCAGGTCATAGTAACCTGCTGGGTTAAATCAGAGACGACTGGACTTGCTATTCACTTGAAGATGTTTCTCCACTCATCCAAGAAGCTTCTTCAGTTCCAAACGGACGAGTGAGGGGTTGACCCTTCTACTAAGTCGGATTGCTGACTCACACAAAGAGGATTTCAGATGGAAACCCTGACTAAACGTATTCTAACGGACTCCCCAGTTTGTCAAAGCTCATAAACCCCCCTGACACACAGACGACCCTGATGGAAACAAACAGATCCAACACCCACGCTCCCCTTCCCGCTGGTCACGTCTTGGCCTGACCTCTTGTCGTCGCTGCTCCTTCTTGAGCTGAGCGATCTCACGGTTCCTCTTAGCCTCCACCATCCTCCTCCTCTGCTGCTCCTCCTTCATCTGCTTCATCAGTGCCACCTGGAAATGACAGAAAGGTGACTCTTCCTGCGTCACACTCGTCTCTCAGCTTTAATCTCCCTTATCCATGCTCCCACCTCCTCTTACCTTTGCTTTTTTCATCTCGTTGACCTCCGTCTGGAGTTTCTTCAGCTCCCGTTCGTACCTCCCCTGGTTCTTGAGAAGCCGTGCGTGTTCTTTCTGTGCTGCTTGCAGCTTCAGCAGGTCACGATTCATCTCTTTGAGGCGTTTTTCGTACTCCTGTTTGATCCGGTTGGCCTTCTCTTCTGTGTAGTTCTCCATGGACACTGGAGCCGGGCACAAACGTTCAACCCCTGGTTTCATTCACCTTCTTTTCACATGTCTGCTGAGCAATCAATAACTCACTGAGGTTCTGCAGCACACGGTCTCTCTCTAGCTGGGTGTCTCGGATCTTGTTCTGCAGGAGGATGAGCTTCTCTTCGTACTGGAGCTTCAGCATCAGCAGCCTCCGCTGGCTGTTCTCCAGCTCGTCGATCAGCTTCTGCTTGATCTCAATCTCACAGGTCAGATCGGCCAGATCCGCCTGGATGTTTGCTGAGGGTGAAAGGACAAAGGTCAAACAAAGTGCTCAGAGGACAGGGAATGGCTAAATGGTAAATGTCAACATTCTTGCCCTCATTTACTTTCACATCACCACTTGAATGTCATGTTTTTGTAATCTTATATCTAGATGTTCTTCATAGTTTTAAGTATATTTTACCTTTTAACCTTACCTTACAGACATTTGAGTGTTTTTATATTTTTCGTCTTTATAGTGTGAATTTGAGATTAAGAAATAATTTATACTAATTAATCCATAGCAACTCCCTTCACCCTGACGTCAATAAAATCCACTAGATTTTGTGACTGTTTTTACCTGTTAGAAATATGAAGTACAATACAAATTATCATTATTATTATTATGTTTATCTTTTTCCAATCCAAATTCCAAAACAAGCACACCGTCTCGTCAGGCCATCTTCCATCAGGGGGTGCTAGTAATCAACCACAAATGCTTTCAAGCACTAAAATATGGACCCTGAACTCACTGACAGGAAAGCTGATTATTCTGTAGGTTGACATTCTGGTATTAAAGCCAAAGTCAAACTTTGGGTCTTATAATGTCAAGAAACACAAATGTCTTAAGCATAATAATCAGTTCTATTTTCACCAAAATATACAGTTTGTACTGGGGATCAGTCGTTGACCAGCACGTGTGCACACAGAGAAAGTTGGAGAGAAAAGAGGACACACCTTTCTCATCAGAGTCTGAGTCTGAGTCCACCAGGCTCTCATCACTGTCGAACTCGTCCTCTTCCTCCCTCCCTTCCTCCTCGTCCTCCTCCTCGTCACAGCCACTCTCTTCCTGCAGCGGAGACATGATGTCCTGTGCACACACAAACACAGACACGTTGGACTTGGCTCGTTTTGTTGTCGCTTTGGGCTTGAAGACAAACTCGTGTTTACCTCTGTGTAATTGTCGTCTGAATCAATCTCTCCATTCTGGCCGTTTTGCCCGTTCTGGCCGTTCTCATGCGTGTGCAGTTTTACTCGTTTCTTCAGGCCTTTTTCCAGCTCAGGACTGTCGGAGTTAAAAAAAAAGCATGTTGGTTAAACTACAGATTGCACTCAACAATGTTCCTAATAAAGAACAAAGAAACGTCTTTGGATGCGTCTTCAATTAAAGTATCAATCCATGTTCCATTAATGTTCCTGTCTTTAACCTTCCACCATTAGGCTTTTGGAAATGTTCCCAGGTGACGTGTTTCCCAGCAACAGAGCCCTGAAGTCATTAGCAACATCCTCCGAATCTTTTACTGCCAGTTTTACTCTGCACTTTGCTCCATCGTTCTGGTCCCATCTACCTCCATCTCTATCCCATTAAACTTCAGTTAGCCTGGTCGACAGGGCCCTTCCCTCTCCCGTGATCCACTGTTGGCCTGAATTAGACCGTTTTGGGACCGAGCCAGAGGCACTACTGGGCACTGGCTGCATCCCAATTCAAATCAGAGATGTGTTTCAAGGCTGGAAATGACTGTGCGTGTTCAGCTCGAGGAAAGGGACACGTGGGCAGGTACAACAGCGTTGAGCATGCCATGAGGTGAACGTGTGAAACGGTGGCGTCTGCTCACCTCATCCTCCTCTGCCTCCTCTCCTTCTTCTTCAGCCGTTCAATGTCCAGCTTGGCTCGGCGCAGCACGTCTGTCATCTCTGCCTCCATGGACATGGGTGCAGGGGAGGAGCCGGGGGGATGGCCAGGGGCGGGGCTAAGCGTGGAGGATGGGAACGGGGAACGAGACGAAAGCCGAGCCGCTTGGCGACGCAACGACTCATTCATGGCTTCGCTCTCCAGGAGCTTTGACCTGAGGCACAGACAGACATGAGCTCCATGATTTGGATTTGGGAATCAAAATGAAAACGGGGCAGTGGGACGCTCCAGATGTGCAACTCTGGACAACTCTTCAGACGGAAGTCTGATTTGCATACTTCTGTACTTAAATTTAAATTTTCAGTACATAAGTGCGTTCTGGATGAGTATGTGAAAATGTAGCGTACTACACACACTCAAACAGCTGAAAAGTGAAGTGTGGCTCGATGGACACTCTCCACCGTCAACGGCCGCCATCTTAGTGTCGTATAAATGACTTAACTGTCCACTTTTTCACATTCTGAGCTTGAAGTGTTTTGTGGTACACTAGCTAGCAGCTTTCTCAAAGGTAGTATTTAAATGTAGTACACAATACATAATAAAGTATCATTATCTTACCTGAGTTCTTCAACTTCTCTGATATAGTTCTGAATGAGAGCGCCGATCTCCTCGTTCCCTTCACCTGAAGGTCAACAACCAGGTTTGAAACAAATATTAAATACAACCTAATATTCTAAATCAAGCCTGGTGTGCTGGTTGAGCTCACGTACCTGACTTGGTGAGCAGTGTTGTGACCTCATTGGCCAGCAGGTGTGTGACACGGGAGTTGAGGTGGTCGATGGTCTCCTGCATGGCCTTCACCCTGAGGCGGAGCGTGTCATTCTCCTTCTGGAGCATGCTGTTCTCCTGGTACAGGTCACTGTAACCCTCAGAACCATCCTCACATGCCACACGCTTTCCCTGCACACAACCGTGAGCGACCTTGAACACCACCGTTCTATATAATATTAACAAACTGGGGGAAAATAACACTGCTTCTGTGTTGGATGCTGTTACGCTGCACATTTCTCACCGTGATCACACCAAACACAGCTCTATTGTTGGATTAGAGCTCAACAACTGGGCAGTCTGTCGTGAAGCAGCCATTGTCAGACTGTGAGCGAGGAACAGTTTGGTCTAACAGAGAGTCTCTATCTCACCCTGTGACAGCTCACTGACGCCGTTACAAACAGCAGAACAACTCTCCATTACTTGCAGACTGCAGTCACATCACATCCCGTTCGCACATCGAGGTCAACTCGCATTCCCTTCCCTCTAACGACCGTAGACGAGCCCTTAATCACATAACAGACTGACAGTGCAGCAAACGGTCTCTTGTAGCACCTCAGTTTCCTTTCTCTCCCTTTTTCTTATTCCATGTTGTTTTTAACAACATGGAATCGTTTCATTCTATTTTATTTATTCAAGTATCCCTCATGCTTTGGGATTTATTTTGTTATTGTTAAAATCACTTTGCGTTACATCCTCTGGTATGCAAAGGGGTATATAAATAAAGTTCAATCAATAAATAACTAATCCATTTATTTCAGGCTCAAACGAGGTTGCTCAAATCAATCTGCAGGAGGATTTTTTTTAAAAAAGGGTTTCTGTTTTCTCCCTCTCCTCAGTTACTAGTTCTCACTTGTTTCATCATGACACATCAATCATTTACCACAAAATTGCATCAGTTACATGTCTTGCCCTTTATTCAAGCTGCCATTTTCATTCTCCGTCCTCCTCTCATCTTTCTCTCATTCTTCCCACACCATTCCCTCCTCTCCCCCCACCATCCATCCCTCCATCCCTCTCACCGCCTTGTACTCCATCAGCTCCATCTGAAGCCGGGCGATCTCAGCTCGCAGGGCGCTGATCTGCTGACTGGTCTTGTCCTGGTTCACCACCACCTTGTTCTTGATGTTGCGTGCGCGGTTGGCGTATTTCAGGGTGTTCAGCGTCTCCATGAAGTCTCTGTCTGACGGGCTGACGCAGGCGATCATCACCGTACGACTGGAAAGAGGGGAAAAAACAGAGAACTCACTCCTCCCTTCAGATGAATGAGGGTGAATTGTCGGTAAAGATCACATTGGAATAGTGTGTTTGTGAACCTGTTGCCTCCCAGGGAGTCCTGCAGCAGCCGGGTGAGTTTGGAGTCTCTGTAGGGGACATGTCCTCCCTTCTTGGTCTGATCCCCCAAAGCACTGATCACATTCCCCAGCGCCAGCTGACAAACAGACAGTAGATAATCATCTTCATTCTGAACGTCGGGTGAAAACTTGAACAACCGTCGTTTCGGGTCCAACTCTTTTGCTCTCACCAGTCCACAGTTAATGGAGATTCCCTCACGGGCTCGCTCTCCTGTAGCTCCGGTGCGTTTGAGCCTCTCGGAACCAGCCAGGTCCACAAAGTGGAACTTGGCCATGAGAGCCTCGTACTCCGGCTGGGCGATGGAGCCGGCGTCCACGCCGTTCAACTCCCCGTTCTCCCCTGCACCACTCTGAGCAGGTGGGAGGCAAAGAACCAACAACGAAGGAAGTGATTTGATCACATTAAAAGTCCTGTAACAAAAACCTTTATTCCTTTTTTTTCCAACATTGTACTAAACCCTCACCCCTCCACCCCACGGTGCCCCCTCACACCTAATCCCCACGGAGCCCCTAACCCAAAGCCGGCCCTGGGCATAGGCAGTATAGGCAAATGCTAGGGGGGGCCTTGATCCACGGGGGACATAAAGAACAGGAAAAAAAAATTCCAATTTCCATTTGTCAATAAATACACAATTACAGCATTCACTGTCTGGTTCTGATTTTCTCCTTTTGTTGTTCTATAGTTTGATGTTGTTCTTGTTTAAGTTTCATTTTAAATTGCTGTTTATATTTTTGGGGCAACATCACAAAGCAGTTGTGCTCAGGGCCCAATTGTGCTATTTTACTCAAAGAAATGCAATCTTGAATACACACATGCAGTTTCTGTGTGAGTGTATGGAAGGTGAAACGGACTGCTGCGATGGAAGGGGGCGCCAGCTAAAATCTTGCCCAGGGCACCAAGTCGGTCAGGGCCGGCACTGCCCTCACCCCTCCACCCCTCCACCCCTCCTCACCATTGGCGTCTGCTGGCAGACTCTCATCTGACAGAGGTGGATGGTGAAGATGGCGTGTGAGCGGGAGCTTTGAGCGTTCATCTGGGTGCTGGCGGTGGTGCGGGACAAAGCGCCGAGCTTCAGACACTGCAGCAGCTGCAACACACAACAGAGTGTCGTCTAAATCGTCGTTTCAACGTCCTCCATCTGTCTCGCTCGTCTGTCAGCTGTCGAGAGTTGGGACTTGTCAGATACGTAAAAGAGACTGGTACCTGGTTTGTCATAATGACCTCTACTTGACCCCCTCCCTCCGTTACTGATGATAATTTCACTTTACTTTTTACTCAACTATTTTGAGAAATTATTCCCACGTCTTTCCTCTTTTCCCTAAATCACCACCTGCCTTTTCTCTCCCCGTCGTCTCTCCAGGGATGGAGCCGTCAAGAACCCTAGCAGACTCGTATTGTTGAAGCTCTTTTAGCCTGATTTATGCATCAAATCAAATCAACGGCGCGTAAATGTAAATGTAAGTGAGCTATGCGGACCTCCACTATGCGATTTTTCCAGCTCTCAAAGCAGAAAATACAATACAATCATCCTAAACGCGACTTGTGAAGAGCATCTTCTTGGACCCACCTCCTCCTCTGATTGCACCAGTCTGGAGGTGACGCCTGTAGTGTAGATGCTGCCGCTGGCGTCCTCGTGGATTTTGATGTTGGACTTCCTGCTCCGACTCTCTGGATCTCTGGCTCCATCAAACAGGTCCAGGATCTCTTCATTGTACAGCTGCAAACCCACATTAAGGTCAGGAAGGTCATGTTGGACTAAACGGCTTTTTCCCGAGCTCACTGCCTGAAGGGTCAAAAGAGGCGACCCTTCAAAACGCTGAATGAGGTCAAAGGTCACAAGGGGTCAACTGAGAGCTCAGCTGTTTCCCACCTACTGACAAACACACACACACTCATCTGTTTACCATCACCACAGATAACCTCCTGAACCTCAAACCGGACGAGCAGCAGAGGACAGACAGAAAAAAAAGAAAGACAGGAAAGAAAGAGGCTCTAAACTAATTTTAAAAAAAAAACAAAATTAAAACCAGAAAACCTTATCAAGACCTGTCATATTATCTCATTGCTGTAAGACCAGTTTCCCTCCCTCCTTCCCTCCTCATCCCTCGCTCTTCTTCATCCGTCTCCTTCCCCACCGTGATGAAGAATAATGTCAGACGTAATGGCCGACATTAATCAGGACACAGCACAGGAGACATTCCTGCCCATCTGTCATTAGACTGACTGTCACTTCCTGTTTGTGAAAGAGGGGGGATGATTCTTTTGTCTCCCTATTTTGTCCCATCTGGTTCCAGTTAATGTGGACTAACATCCATCCCAGCTCTACCTCTCACACACACACACACACACACACACGTGTCACGTACCTCCAGAAACTGGGCGCTGACTTTAAAGTCCGGTGGCTGGCTGCCGGCCTCCTGGGCACGCTCCCTCCTGCTCTGGATTCCTTCAAAAAGCTGGTGAACAGCGCGCGGGATGATGCCCTGCTCCAGGGGGCTCAGACTGACATCAAAACCCGTCCCCATGGTATAGGTCTTCCCCGAGCCCGTCTGGAATACGTTTCAGGAGTAAAATCTCATTTATCCTCCAAATATTGTATATAAATTATATTATTTGCATTTTTTACTGAGAAACAGAAAATGTTCCACTAACAAAAAATACAATCACACAGGTTTATACCATTTTCATACCAATAAGGACAAAAATAACCACCCACGGATATGTAAAACGAGCATAATAACTTTTGTGAGCTCAATAAATAACTAATAAACGACCATTCAAGACTTTGTCACGTACCTGTCCATACGCAAACACGGTGGCGTTGTAGCCCTCGAAGCAGCCTTCAATCAGCTTGTGCACGCACGCTTGGTAGATGTTCTGCTGCTCCGAGTCCACGTCGAACACAAAGTCGTAGGTGAAGGCCTTGTCTTTTCCCAGGAGGACTTGTGGTTCTCCAGGTGTGACCAGCGTGCACACGTGGCAGCCCTCTATCTTCTCCTTGGCCATCTGAGGACGGATCCTGAAATAAACAAATTAAATCTGAACTGGCGTGAAATGAGAGAACGACAGGGTGAAACTGGCATGTGGTGGATCATACGAAGCACAATCTTACTGACTGATCCTGAACAATCCCTTAAAACAAACGTCCCCTTGTCCTCGGCAGTCCCCAGGTCCCCGGCCGTCCCCAGGTCCTGGTTGTCTGAACTCAGAGCTTTACAAGAAATAATTTATGATCCTTGAACTCACCTTAATCCAAATGTGTTCTCATAAGAGCTGAGTAGCTTTTAGCCTCCTACTGTACTCGGGTTTGAAACAATAGCAACCCTTTCCACAGCGGTTAGCAAGTTAGCAAACACTTTTTCATACCTGAAAATGGTCAATATTACTATTCATGACAGTCAGACGGAGTGAGGCAGAGAACTTTTCATGATATGGAGGACGTTAGCATCAGGGCCGACATGCTAGCTGATAGCACAACCGAACCAGCCAGAGCAGTGTGTGAGCTGTGAAGGTCGACCTAGGTGTGTTTTTAAAAATTTGTTCACGAGTTGGAGAGCTAAGACTGAGCTAAGACTACTCAAACCTGAATGTGACCACGTGACCCCTACATCAGTCCGACTGACTTTTTCTTCTAATCGCAAAAAAAATACACAACTGTTATGAAATGACGACACACTTCTTAGCGGTGCTGTCCATTTCAACTCAAGAGAGAGTTAAGAAAATTAAAGAATTAAAAAATATAAGGGAACAAATAACACTTGTGGTGACCGGTTCATAGATTATGGGAAAACGTTCTCTGTGATCCTGGTATTTAATTATTCTGATGGCTGCTAATCCTGCTGCACAGAACTGAAAGATCTGACAGTTCCAAGTTTCTAAATCCTGACAGGTAGTTCATTAAAGTTAATTGCTTCCACCTCAAATCCCAGATGCAAAGTAATCCATGATTTGATGAGTCGAGGGGAACGCACCTCGGAATGTGCTTGAACTCAATGACAGACTGAGGCGTGAGTAATTAAAGTTAGTTCATCAGTTTACCACTTTCACAGATGAGCTCAGTTTGTTGGCAGCCATCGTACAATCAGGAGTGTTCATCTGTGTGTTGACAACGTTTGAGCATTAATATGTTATTAAAGCCATCTGAAGGATTGAATTCATGTTCACTGACACCGACTGAGGTTTGCTGGGTTCAATCATAGGCAACTGGATTTGTTACTTTAATGAAGAGATAAGCTCAGATTTGTCACATACATAATTCTATACAGTACACTGTGCTGTGGCCTGTATCAGTGACGGATATTAAAGTCATATGTATATGCAATTAAAATAAGATCCTATTCTCTATGCTATGAATTACAAACTAGCTAAATATCAACTATGTTGTAAAGTTGGATCTGATTTGAGAAGTTATTGCGCAAGAACAGATGTAATAGTGAAAGGAAAAAGAGGATTTTGGTTTGACAAAGTGAAGAAGCCTCTCAGATGAGCAGCAGAAACAGGGACTTTTCAACTATTCCTGCCTCTATGCCGTTCTTTTGATGTCCTTTCTCATCTTCTGCCATGAACCACTGGACGTACATAGGCAGACATGCACTGTTGGGCTCTAAGCAGCTTTTGGGCGCTCAAAGTCAAAGTACCTTTATTTGTCTCTTGAGAGAGAAACCTGTCTCGGACAGAGACGGCACATTCATCAGTCCTCACATACATTCAGCACCCAGTTACATCAACATGAATAAGAATGGCTCCATACATGATCAACAGGGTTAAAATAAAGTGCATCCAACTTTGTGCATCCGTCCACTCAGTGATGAGACTCAATGACAGTTGGATGAAGGATTCAAGGCCATATACAGACAATAGTCACTGGAAACGTGTCATTCATCGCACTCTGTTCACGTGTTCATGTTGAGCTCCAGCTAATTCATGAATTCAAGGGTTCGTCTGTACATCCTTCCTGCTGCAACTGGTCGAGGCAGAAGGCCATCCACATGTAGCCTTGGGTCTGCCCGAAGTGTCTGAGTCTGGAAAAGGAAGTTGATCCTGTCGCTAGGAGCTGCTCAGGTGAATGTCGGTTTCTATTGGAATCGTTCATATACTGAGCATCCTGAGATACGGATGTGGATTTTTGTCTCAGACAAAAGGAAAAGAGACGGAGCAGGACACGATCACAAAGACCAAACCGCTGTGTTTTGATGTGTTTTTACCACATCACCTATGTTCAAGGAGCAGGAGAGGATCCCTGATGTCAGTAGATTCTTGTGTTGATGGTAGCGCTTATGACCCCGTCCCGGTCTCTTCAGTGACCAATCAGAGGCTAGACATGAGCAGCAGGTACCAGGTTCCATCACTGATGGAAATGCAAATTGCAGAGTTGGTTGAAAAGGGACAATACATACAGACTCCTGGGTGATTAATTAGGCTGCAAAAGCTTCAACAATGAAGAGCTAATGTTACTCTGCAATGTAGATAAAATGGAATGAGTGTTAATCTTGTGCTTTCAGAGGTACAGTGGGCATCCACGGGGAGCTAATCACTTCAAGTTGCAGAAAACATGACGAGTCAGCAGTGCACATGCTAAAGCCTTCCTGCTACAAATCACTGAGACCACACCACAGAGTCCCTGTGGGATGGGACAACAAAGACACACACACACTCACACACACAATGGCTAAAGCCTCTGTAGGGGGGTGGTCACATCACATGGACACACACAGTAATTCTCAGAATAAATACTGTACACAGACAGTGTACTATCTGCACTTCACACACTGTTCCTCTCAGCCACACCTACCAACAACACACTGATCCTTTTTGACCGTAAAGCCTTGTGCCGCTGCTGCAGACACACGCAGAGAGCTGACAGAGGCAGTTTCTGGCTCTCATTCACCGCTTCGGGCTTCATTGAAGGGGAGGAATTAAAGGCATTAGCAGCGGCACAGCGCCTGACCACCTTGAGATGGAGACAGTCACGGTGTGACTCAGAGCCACGGGCAGACAAACACAGGGGTTCTTATGTACCCACGAGAACAGGTCGGCCTACGAGTGTCCTTTAAGTCAATTATTAACGTGAAGCGTCATAAAAGGCGGAGAAGTACTTTGGCTCCTGGGCTCCTGTGAGTTTCTGTTCAATATTACATCTGCCTTCATTTCACACACCCCAATGTTCATAATGTACATACGTGGACTGAAGGACAGGGGGCAGGGTTATAGCAAATTGATAAATAGATATGAAGTATCAATCCCTTTTTTTTTTTACTCTTCAAGACATCACTTTCTGCCGCCGTCAGCCCTTCACCCATTAAGGTAATTGGGTGTCCATCATTGTTAAAACACCACGAGTAGAGACGAGCAGAGCGGAGCCCGTCAGGTCCAGGCTCTGCTCTCCCATCTGACAGACACAAATTATTTAGACTTGGCAGCAGGGCTTACGTGGACTTTTATTTTTATACAGCTGATTTGTCAACGTCAGAGAATCACAAGTGTCACATGCACAATATCCAAACAGTGAAGTGGTCCAACAACGACTGAATAAAAGACTTTGTTGTCAGCATGTGTATCATGTGGACATTTGGTACCAACCATCAGTACAAACACACTGTGTCTCAGAGAAAAGTTTCTGTGTAGTAAATAAAGACAACATGAGCCTTCAGGAGCTGATAAATTATTCCCGGAGGTGGTTTAATGTCCATTCAGAGGAGCACTGGACATGGTGAAGTCTGGTCTACTGTCCCGTCTGCAGGAATTAAATGAAATGATTCCACTTGGGATTTTGTTTAAACTTATTTAACAGGAACTCAGCTGAAACAATTTTTTACTGCACTACGAGATCTTGTCTTCTTCCCTTTATGTCACTTTGTGAATACATTATCTTTGGGATCTGAGGATTTAGACAACAAATCAATCGGTTCAAAACATTGATAGAGATGAGAGATTAAATTTAAAATGGAAACACTCGCCTGCTGCCCTGAATATGCAGTGAAACATCCGGTTTGTCAGCAGAGAGAGATGATCCCTGAGGGAAGAAGTACGGCTGGATTGAAAAAGGCAAACACGTCTGAAACAAACACACATGCACTCACGCACGTGCACACACACAGTGAGGGAGAGAAACAAAAACAATCCTGACAGACTGCCTGTGATCCACCGGGAGAAATAATGGAGCAGCTATAAATAATCAATACACACACACACACACACACACACACAGTGAGGATCAGCTGGAGGAACATTTAAGACAGCTGCACCAACAAAAGCCAAGATCCATAACATCGATTGGAGCAGCAAACACGTCACACACAGACCCACATCACATACTCACTAAAGGACATTCAGCTGCTAAAAATAGCTCGAAACGTCGAGATTAAATGTCTGAGACGCATTAAAAAAAAAACCTCAGGAGCAGATTCATGATGTGGAAAATTAAACCGGATCTTATTTCTCTTCTCTCAAAACTCAAACTAACAGGAAAATGGTTTTAATAGTGTGAATACATTTATTCGGGATATACAATTGATTTTACACACACACATACACACACACACACACACGTCAGAAACTCATTACACACAAGCTCTGGGGTAATTCACTTATTAAGCTTATTATCAAACCCAACAGCGTTAATTAGGAGCAGTCTCATAAAAAGGCAAACACACACACAGACACACACACACACACACACACACACACACACACACACACACACACAATGAATGCTAACAGACAGTCTTAGTTTCCAGTTTGTTTTCTTTCACAAGGGTCCAGTTTCCGTGGAAACAACACAAACTGCATTGACATTGAGGTATTGTGTTGTTTTAGCTGTTTTAGCTGTAAATAACGTCTATTATTCCGGATTACACAGCGATCCTCACCTGAAACTACACTCTAGACTGGACGCCCAGTCACAACCTATGAAGAGCCGGCACCCAACGCCAGGTCAGACATGGACGAGCCCAGACAAGCTGCCAGTAACGTCTGTGTGTGTTCATGCTCACTCAGCCCTCAAACAACGGAACGTTTATTGTCAAAGAGCTCATTTCCCTAATGCAAATACTTCAATAAAGACACACACACACAGACAGACAGAGTGTATTGTGTCGACCGTGCTCGGAGTCCTTCAGAGCTCTGCTGTCTCTCCTCTGGCACGGAGGAGTGGAGGAGGCCGGCGTCCATGTTTCCATTAACACTGTCCATTTATGGGAGAACAAGCCTCGCTCTTATGAAAAGGGGATTTTAAACACCAGTTCTCCCTTCGTTCCTGCTGTTATTTCTTTTCGTTCTTCTGTCTCTGTCCTCCTCGCACCACACCGCTGCTTGTTTCATGACAGCCAGTGTCAGTGTGTTGACTGTGAAAACACCAGAGCAGGAACACACCAAACACAGCTCCTGTTCATGAAAGATTCACTTTTCCTCGCCGCTCTTTTGACTTTAACGGTCGTTTGAGGAGAGGAAACAGTTTGTTCTTCAGAGCGCAAACACAGCAGGTTCAATACGTGTTGACGGAGAGCTGGACAATCCGTCTGTCACTGACAGGTGGAGGATAGAGGCTCCGCAGGTGATCGGACAGTGAACACACTCGTGGGCGGTGAGATCTGTAAACCGCTCAGCGATGCGACGACGGACGGTCTCCAAGATCAGCGGCCTGTTCCAGAAAGCAGCGAGTTTGTTAATGTTGCTCATGTTGCTTTCAGGGCTACTCCTGATTTGAAACTTGGAGGTCTGAACTTTGAACCAACTGAGCTCATTTTATTTTGCGCAAAACCCAAACTTTGAAATCAGATTTTGGAAAATTGTGAAAACAAACCTTTAGTCATGTGACTATGAAAAAAATACAAGTGTAGAAAACATGTTTAAAAGGAATTATGTCCTTTTTTTGTTTTAGCATAAATGTTGTTTGTCATTCTAAGTTCAGCAAATTCTGCTGAGTCGTGATTCCTGTGATTGTTCCATGGAGATGTGTGGCAATCTCTTCTTCAGCTGACATACATATATATAAATATACATATATATTTTCTCCATATATTCTCCGTGATGAGGTATGTGAAAGTGAACTGAGTGTCTCTGGTGCAGCTTCAGACACAAATCGCATACAATCACATACAGAGACCAACGCCATGAATTCCTCACGGTTCACCCTTTCATATCGGTCCTCCAGCTCCAGCTGTGAAACGCAAAGGACGCCGAGAAACTTGCCTCAGAAAGTAAAGAGTCTCCTGAGTCCGATGTTAAAGGTGTTAATAGAAAGGAGCCGGCACGTATGTGGATCTCAGAGGGTTCAAGGCGATTTCTGTCAGTTTACGTGAAAACAGAAGTGAAACTAGAGTGAGACGGACTAACTCAGGGTCACGTGTGAAGCAGAAGAACGCAGTCAAGTCAAAGCCTGTTTGTGAATACGTCTGCAAGAAGATTTCCCAAATGCATGATGACAGCGTGTTTTTATGGCGTATTCGGTAATGTTTTTTTAACGATAAAGTGAAATCACATTAAGGTGGTCAATCCCAGAACGACACAGACATAATGAACACAAGTCCCTGCAGGAGCGTTGGTGGTTTTTATGTTGGTGGAGTCTCCCAGCCCTCATCAGGCTCCTTTCCAGACAGCGCGGGCCGTTCTTTTTTCATTATAAAGTCGTGATGATGAACCCACAGCGTCCTGCAAATCCAGCAAACTGCAGACAGATGGTGAACAAGGCGATGATGTAAAAAGCTCAAGGAACTAACACAAAGCTGGAGTTGGTGCTATCAATTCCATCCAATCAGTTCTTTTAAAATAAGAATCTGAGTTGAAAGACAGATTAAGTCATTTATATATATTTATATCAATAGAATATGGAGAAAAAAAGGCTGCTCGATACCGCCGTAATAAAAGAGTTGTGCCCGGTGCCGACGCCCTGCTCTCCTCTCTCCTCCACTCGGGATGAGAATTAATTTCCCCGTGTTGTCATTAATAACGTCTGAGTAGACAGACGAGCTACAACCCGTCATCACATATTCTCTGCCGCTCTCACACAAATCATTTCCTTTGTGAGCGCCAGTTTGCACGAGGCGCCACAGCTCTCAGGGAAATACTGAACCTGTCTACTGTAAAACTGTTTTACCAATCAGATCAGGCTGTCATGAAGATAATACTTAGTGACAGATGTCGGTAATTTAAGCCTTTGGAGAAGGTGCTGCCTCCAAACGTGTTGGGGCCTGTCGGTGTTTTCACAATCCACTTCAGGGGGCGTATGAGCTGGTCATTTGCTCAGGTGTCTCTTCCTCTCACCCCTCCGCATGTCAAACAATGTCCACATGACTGAATCCCAATCACTCAGGAAGTGTCTTGACACACTCCCACACGTTTGACAGAGGGCTGGAGATGACTCAGCGTGGAGAGTTAAAGTTACTTTCTTTCTGGAGCAGAGGTTCTCTTTGGGACGGAGATTAAGTTCATGTGACCCCAACAGAGATTACATAAAAACCAGCACAGTGCCTCCATCTGGTTCTGTTCTGTTGCCTCGTAGAGCACCTCTGATTACTGCCTCGACACTGCAGATTAGAATGAGTCTGACTGGCACAGATGTGTGTGTCTGTGTGTCTGTGTGTTTGTGTGTGTGTGTGTGTGTGTCTGTGTGTGTGTGTGTGTGTGTGTGTGTGTGTGTGTGTGTGTGTGTGTGTGTGTCACACACAGCATTTGTTTGATCATATATCCTGTCACACCTTCTCACACATTCACTCACACACTCAAATTTCAAATGGTTTAACTTCCTGCGACGAACACAGCTCTTATCGCGGTGATCTCGTCCAAGTCATGTTTCCATAGAAACGATCTTAAAACGATGAAAACGAAATTAAATGGAATGAAAAAAATCATTAAAATAATTTTTTAAAAAAAATGTGTGATGTCCCTGTCAAACCACACAACAATGTTCTAAATATAATATTTACAAACATCATCCGTCTTATTGTGATGAATGAACTGTTTTATACGTCGCTGTACAAGATGCAACAATCACAATAATTGTAAGAAAAATATAAATAAAATATAAATATGAATTATACATATAATGGCATTCAAATCTACTGAAAGTATTGAAAATATATCATGTACAATAAGTTGACACGGATGAGAAATGAGGAAGGATATATTTTCAGCAATTAGACTCTCCCATTTCTCAGCCACTTAATTTGCTGCTGAGAGTTCAATTCAATTCAAGTTCTGAAATGATTCATATTCTTTCAGCTTCTAATCTCCGTAACGTCTTTGTCCTTCGTGTGAAGGTTCGTAGCTGTCGGGTGGAGCTGGCGAACACTCTTTGAACCCGTTTATCTCTCACACTCTATGGGCTCCTTTTCTTGTCCACCCCCTTTAAAATAGTCACACAAACAGAATGAGAAGGAGCAGGCGACAGGGAGAGAACAAAAACAGAGGCGGGATATAATATGGCAATTCATGAAGATTGGTCCATGTTTGACATGAAAAGCCCTGAGAACTCAGGAAATTGGCTTTGGCCTCTTTTGGCCGTGGAGCTCTGGGCGTATCAGTGACTGTGGGATGAAATGAGAGAAGCCCCCCGAGGCGCGGCGGGACGGATGAAGAGGTGGCAAAGCTCTGGCTGCTGACCTAAAACCAGCCAGCAAAAAGGAACGAGAAGAACGCAAGTGAATGACGTGGTGAACTGGTCAGCAGACGTCAGAATTACAAAGGTAACAACCCATCAACCTATTTCTGTTGGTGAAGCAGCGATCCAATCAAAACACAACTCTCTGCCTTTATTAGGAAATTTCTTTCTTACTTCCATTTCGGTGTCAAACTTTAAAAGTCAATAGACAAAACAAATGCGATGCACAAGAAGTGTCGTTCCGTGAGAAGGTCATGTGACTAAACCTGCTGGGCAGCTTAATAAGGACGAGCGTGCTAACGTTAGCATGCTATCATTAGCACGCTAGCGATAGCGTTTTTCCTAGACATGACTTTGTGACTCAAATACTGTTGATGTTTTACAGCAAACGGTTTGTTCACGTTCTGTAGGGAGATATCTACTACTCCTTCCTCTCACTCCGACCCCCATGAACTATATGTCTACACATTCAGGGAATCATCGCCATTCCAACAGTAGGTGGTTTGTCCACCTGTGGGTCGTGGACTGCGATGGGTCCAGCAGCAGACCCACGTTAAAAATCAATGAGGGATTTTCTAGTTCGTACAATTATCTTCACAAGGTGATCATGGTGTTTCTAATATCGTCCTATATCAATCGCAGGCCTCTGGATCGAACCCAATCGAAATCTCATCACGGTGGATCTTGTGATATCCGCACATCGTTATGCCACAAAATCCATCCGACCATCCATCCATCCATCCCTTACTGTTTCAAATTCCCCGTCGAACAACTTCTCAGTCAAAGACTCATTGACAGAGAAGTCTGACACCAGCCGAGAGGCACCATTTCTGACTATTGAGCTACACTCAGCTTCTCTGACCTGCCGCCCATTTAATCAGTCGTGCCATTGATTCGCTGCCTCGTCTGTCCGCAGCGATTCTGACCATAAAACCATCAACTGCCTCTCTCCCTCCAGTCCACCTTCTCTCTCTCCATCTCCTGGCTGATCTGTCACAGTCTGTTCCCAAACACTCCTCCTTTCATGTCCGCCCTCTCACAGCAATCATTTCACGAAGCCGTGCGTGTGTATGGGTGCAATAACAACACACACTCTCACACAATGGGCTGTGGAAGCAGGCCATGTGCTGCGAAATCCGTCTTTCGCTTCAGCCTCCAATCCTCCACATGGGCCCAACATCACAGCAGGCTAACAGGCTGGTAGCCAACACACACACACACACACACACAAACAGTTTAGCTGCTGCCCCCAAAACACGGCAATGGAATACACTGTCGCCTCACGGTGCCTTTTTCCTGCTCAGGTCTAGGGTGTCTTGCCAGCAGTTTGTTCTCCAGTAATTGATTCTGGTTCTTCTACGAACTGGCAACGAGGGTTCTACATTTTCTGAGAAGAACAATAAGTCTGAGGGATAAAAGCTGGAGACAGACTTCTTTGGTGGAGGCACCAACAATAACAGAGTCTTTATAATCCACTGAAAACCCTGATGACAACGTCACGACAACAAGTGCGTGGAGACAAAGGCACCGGTGGTTTTCAGACTGAAAGCAGCAGCTCTAATGAGGAACACTTGGACAAGCTGAAGCAGTGATGCGTGCAGGTGTGGGGAGGAGAGGAACACGGGAGAAATTTTAGGAAGTGGGGCAGCGGTCGCAAGAGGCGCAGGGGGCTGAGGAGGAAGGGGCTGGGTGAGGACAGCTGGCAGGCAGAGTGGCATCCTACGTTTGGTGACAAACACAAGCTCCGACTGTCAGGGGGCCACGCCTGCTGCCGTCCCTCTCCACCGCTGGAAGTTCAGTGTCGCTGCTCTTTTCTACATTGAGATTCACATTTTTTTAAATTCTTTTACTCCTTTTATTATTTGTCTGATCTATCTGTTTCACTGATCACTTCTAAAACTGAGTGAGATCTTGTGTACCGGTAGAGGTACATGACCTCAGGTCCTCGGTGAGACTTCTGGACAACCCAAAATCCAGGGGTGAGTGGGCTTCAACCGTCATCAGCCCCAGACTTTAGAACGACCTGCCTGAGGAGAGGAGGTCAGACATTTCTGCTTAGACTCCATTTTTATCAGGACACTCATTCACAATTCATTGTTCTTACGAAATTTAAATTTTTATCCTTTCCCTAACTGCTATTTATTCATGTCGCAGATATCTGTTGGACTTTCGTTTCTAATTTCCAATATGTCTCTTCTTTTTTCTATACGACTTTTATAATGATCAGTATGTTAGTGACGTTCTTATTTGCGCATCTTCTGCAGCCCTTGTAAAGCACTTAGTCAACTTGATGTCTCTGTAAGTAAAGTTATTATCGGTATCATCAAAAGTAAAACACTATCGTTTTCCCCACAGTGCAGCAGGACTCACACTCCTTGGCCTGCTGCTTCCGTCAGTGTTGATGAGGAACAAGCCGTAAACCCTGACCCTTAAGGAGATGTTGTCCAGATAAGACTAAAAGCCATTTACTTGTATTCAGCAGAACCCTGCACCAGCTTTGCACAACACAAGCCGCCCCTTTTCACAGCCTTCCCATCCATGTTCCCCATCCAACGGACCTCACAGGACTGGCGGTCTAGGAGCCGCGGGCGCTGCTGGTGATTACGAGCTAGCGATAGCAGGGCTCACCCTCCTCTGTGCTCATTGATTTGACTGGTTCTGTTTGCGTGTCACTTACTATAGCAAAAAAAAAAACGTTAACTCCAGCGTCTTCTCAACCGAGCCAGACTTCAAGGGCAGAGTTGTCCTACATTGTCTGCAAACGCCGAGGACGACTGTTCAAGAACAATCAGCCAGCAGAGCTGTGACCAC
The DNA here is from genome assembly GCA_901007665.1 of Aeoliscus strigatus. Lineage (NCBI taxonomy): Eukaryota > Metazoa > Chordata > Actinopteri > Syngnathiformes > Centriscidae > Aeoliscus > Aeoliscus strigatus. The sequence continues at coordinate 21,187 of CAAKHB010002645.1, forward strand.
TCAGCATCTCCATCAGGAGTTTAGTTCTAAAAGACACGGACAGTCGACTGAAGCTGAGGGCCTGTCTCCATCCACCACTCTGGCCCCATTTGAGCCCACTCTTGTGCTCATAATTGAAAGAATGAAAAGTAATCCGTGTAGCGTGACAACAATGAAGGACATGAGAGAGACGCCGGTAGTTCTGTGGCACACTTGTGGGTTTCAAATAACCCATTTTAGGCTAATAGCATTGAACAATGGGACAATGATGTGTGTGTGTGAGAGCTGAGGAGGTTACTCATCAAAGTAAAAGAAGTCAATAACATCGGCGGCCAAGGGCAAATACCGGCACAGTCAAAAAAAATGTGTCGACGTGAACCCTGAACCCGACCTTGTACGCTATGTGAGCGCCCATCGTTTCTACTTCTGTGTCTGTCTGTTTTCCGTTATCATTGTTTACTTTAAGCAATAGCAACTGAAAGTGAGGTTACCGCACTAACCTCAACAAGATCGGCATCATTTTCCACTCACTTTTCTGGCAACAAATCCCCTTTCTAATGGCTGTATTTCCTCAGCAAACAGTGATGCTCCATGCTGGGAAAGTCACGTGACACAAACAGTCCAATTCAAGTGGTGGACATCTGTGGAGGTCCACACAGCCACGATGCCTTCGTTACATTTCTGGAGAGGTTCGTGTCAGGCTACGGCGTACCCTACACTACACGTCGATGTGGAGCCTACGATGGAGGTACGCCGATGATTTGACACAGAAGAATAAATCAGGCTTGAGTGTGTGTGTGTGTGTGTGTGTGTGTAAACATGTTGAGTTATCCCTCTACTTTTAACACACTTGGTCATTAAAGATCTTTAAGTCAAGGGGATTTGAAACTTACCTTAACAGACCTACTTAAGTGATTTTTTTTCATGCATAAACAACACAATGCGTTTTCAGTTCAGCTGAGTATTGATCTTCAAGAGAGAAAAAAAAAATGGGGCCACTAACTTGTGACCACCGGAGACTAATAACCATCAATCACTCAGACGACCATCCCTCATTGTTGTGAGGCAAATCAGTCCGCATCATCTGAGCCGATTCTGGGTCAATCCCCTCCCTACCCCCTCGTCTACACGGCCTGCTGCGCCATGGGGGGAGGTGGAGGCACCAGAAAGAATCAAATTAGCTTCCTCTCCTTCGTTTTCATGACAGACGGCCTTGTCAAGGTCAAAGAGGTGCTAAACAGATTCTTCAGCCGCCTGAAAGAGGAAAGACTGGCGGCTGAGATAACATTTGTTCTCTTCGTGGAGATTTTATTCCACAAGCTTATTTTGCCCTTGGATTGTGTAGTTATTTGAAGAAGATGGTCCACGTGTCGAAGTGAATGAACAGAATGAGAAGGATTCCCTGTGTTAACGGTACAAACCTATGTATCCTTTTTTTAATTGCCTTTGTATAAAGTATTATCTGTCTTTGTTTTGTGTCATGTGGACCTATCTTTAATAAAGAAACATATGAATACCAGGACATTAATCCTAACCTTTGCATGCACAATCACAAAACTACATGTTTGTATGCTGTATTTGTGTGTTTTTTATTCCGCCATCCGTCAATGTGCAACACACGCTGCTGAGCTTCAGCCCACTGATGTCTGTCTGCGTGCCTGCAGCCGCCGGCCTCTGGTGTGTCGCAGCACGTCCAGCAGGACGGACGTCGCGTCGACAGGTTTATCAGCTCAGGTCGGGAATATATGTCCTGTGTTTGTCAGGTACGCACACATATCCTCATTTATGATGTGCTTAAATGGGTTGAGTGACCTTGTGATGATTAGTTTAATGAGCGTAACTGCAGGCTGAACAACATAATGAGCTACAGTGGATTTGACTAATTTGCCTTTTGCTTCTTGAGTAGGTCTTAGTGCAGGACTCTGCCACGAAATTAAGGCTTAAGCACCCAAACACAGAAGTTATACATATGCGTTTGTGCAAATATATATATACACACACATATCGTAAACAGATCATCAGAAAACTTCATAATCATACATACGTACCTTTTTTTTCTTCTTACATGTATGACACAACAGTACACTACTTCTCATTAGCTCTGAGTGCTAGCTAGTATTACTCCAAGCCTTAGCCATAGTTTTACCTGTATTACCCAGAGCATTAGCCTGATTGTTAAGGCCAAGAAGAAGTGTCAGTGTGTTCTAACATGAAAGTCACATTTGTATGAATCTAATCTCTTTTAAGAGTAGTATACAACACAGAACTCCATGGCTGCCATCAACAGCTTTTTGTTTGACAAGAGAGATTTTAAGTGGCCCCCTGCTGTCATTCACAACAAACACAAAAGACACAAACTCCAGCAGTGAATAAGCTACTTAGCATTGAAGGTGATTATGGGCCAG
>CAAKHB010002646.1:0-18494 GCA_901007665.1 Aeoliscus strigatus
GTGTCTCATTTCTGCCACACGTTTCCCTCCCCAGGTCACTGTCATGTGTGTGGACCCGCTGAGCAGAGAGGCTTTAAACAGGAGAGACAGCACTTGTCCGTTAGATTAGCATGTCCCCCGACGTCACATGCCTGGCCCGCACACGTCACCACTTGTCTTGAGGTGCCTGTCAAGGTTTATTGCAGAGAAAATGCAGAGAGAGAGAGAGTATTTTCGTTAAAGCGTGGACAGCCATGGACGTAGATGGCCATTTTTATTTTTATTAATAAGCGAACGCCCTTTGACCGCCGGCCCCTCTTCGGATCAAAGATAAATATTCTTGACCCTACATTATTATTCAATTCAAAAAACATATTCTAACCAACAAAGCAACTTCAGGCGGAGGCGAGGACCAGTCGGCATTTCAAACACCCCTGAGATTCCAGATATTCTAATACCGTGGGACCTCCTCTCATATTTATTGTGGGAATCAGAATTTATGATGAGTAAATTGGGCTTCTTCATCTGTGTACCGGGGGGGTTGCAACATGCGGCCGAGATGACTTGACTTATTGATTACAGGGAGCAGTATGCCCCATTTCAAAGGGAGGGAGAGCCCCCACCACGCAACTTCTGAGAATTAATTCGCCCGGCATGGGCCTTCATGAGAAACACATGTCTATACACACACACACACACACACACAGAGAGAGAGAGAGAAACTCAAGCTTAGACAGAAAAACCAAAGCCTGCAGGTAAAAGAATCTCACACACGCACACACACACAGACACACACACACATACACAGAAACACCCACACATATATAAGATCAAAGACTGCCATCACATCAAAACCCACAACTAAGATTTGTATATTATATTAAGAACTATTTGTTGACGTAAATATCTGAACAAATATGAATAATGTATCTGTCTGTCTGTAAAACACCATCCACCTACTTAACACCGTATATGACGCTGGGAACAAATACAGCACTGACACGGTCCCGTTCCAAAGCCGTTTCACCAGATCCAGCCACAGCTGAACTATCAGTGGCTCATCCCTGGCATTGTCCACCGGATCGCCCCCCTCTGCATCCAGACACCAGCTCTTATTTCACCGGCCGCACCCGCGCTAATTTATCATCGCGGCCATGACAGAGAACACATCTGTGTGTGAACGGATTGAGTGAGGAAAGACGGACCTGAAGGAGGAACAACAGTGAGATCAGAGGGGGGCAGAGTGAATGAAGAGTAGGAGGAAATATGGTAGCGAGGAGGAATCAAATCACACAAACGGTGAGGGATTTTAAGGGTCATATTTTGTTTGAAGGGCCCCATCCTACCCTTTGCTCGACCTCTCTGGATCCCTCTTGCCTCCTCCTTCATAACATGCTGTCAGCTAACTCCCTCAGCAACTGGACAGCTCATTGTTGTCGGCTTTCTTATATTACAGCCTTTATAGTGCAGGTGTGATATAGAAAAGCATTACAGAGATTAAGGTGCGAAGCAGGTTTACGTCGCCTTCAAAGTTCCGTAGGCTATGAGCGTCCGTGACGACAACCACCCTATTTTGCATCCTTCTTTAACAAATATTTATCAGCTGGCCGATAACGTTGCCGGTGTGCCGGAGCTCAGCAGGCACCCTCGTGATGAGCATGATGGGCGCCCAGTGGAAATGGGCAACAGATGGGGGAGACACGTGTTCACATGTGCTTCCTTTATATTTATACAGTATGTACGGTGTGTGGGTGCACGTATATGCATGTGTACATGTCAAGGCAGCAGGTTCAACCCGCACACACGTTCTCGTGTGTGTGTTCAAGCAAGCATATCTGTTTACTTTTGCTTCCCAAAAAACCCACTCACATTTGAATGCAGGAGACAGGACACATCTCTCTGCTCTGTGAACCGCTAGACAGTTCAGTCAGAATATTTTAGAGTACACACACATACAGCAACAGTACACACACACGCGTGCCTCCCTGGGGTACCCCATGTGCAGCGCCTGGGGAGTGCAAAATTGAACTTTTCAAAAGCCAAAAGCACTTCTCCTGAACAAACTAGTCTTGCTTAATAATACCACACCCGTGCTTCTTTCTCCTATCGCGCGACAGGCCGTCATTATCTACAAGGGGCGGATGTTTTCAGCTGCTTTTTAGGGAAAGGTCGCTCTTGTTGTTTTGTGTCTGAATTCTTGCTACATGGCAGATGCAAAAAGATTATAAACTGAAACTGGAATCTGTGCATCAATAACTACATTTTGGTGTGAAAATGAAAATAGGAAAGGAGGATAAAGACACTGCGACTCGCAAAGTGCTGATGCATTTCAATGAATTTCGTTTTTTACATGTTGCAATCTTTCGACCCGTATTAAACTGAGGAATCAAGAAAGACTAAGTGTTTTTTTTTCCCCCAGGAGAGCATCCAGAGCCTTTTTGTTCTTCTTCAGGTGAGTTACAAGACACACACACACACACACACACTCCAGGCACACAACCAACATGTATACAGACAAACACACATGTGCACCCTGTGCTCTCATGAAGATAAATATGGTGAAGGGTGAATTTTCACCCACACCCACTGAACAGGACACACATTCATCTTTGTTGTATTTTCTGTTTTGGGATGTCTGTGTGCGTGCCGCTGCGACCACGGGACACATATTGGGGATACATCAGCAAGGGTGTGTGCACCTCACTGCCTTCTCAATGTATGGAAATGTATGTGCATTTTTAAAGTGTGTGTGTGTGTGTGGGGGGGGGGGGGGGTTTTTTCTCCCCCCCCCCCCCCCCCATGTACCCTTCGCCCCTTCTCTCTCCACACCTCATTCCAGAACCTGATAGACCTATGGATGCATGATGGATGGATAGAGAAAGAAAGAGGGTGGGGGGGACTTGCACAGATGCATACATGCATGCATGGATGTATATACACCCCCCCATCCTCTCAAATGCACGCCGCCATGAACTCGCACACATGCATGCAAACATACATCTGAATGCAGGATTCGAGTGCACAGCAAACGTAATCCATAGTTTTACATAATGGGGAGGAGGAAAGAGGAGCAGTCGGCTCCTGTAGCAGGGTGATAAAGATAATATGAATCATCTGACTCGCTCTCTTCCTTTCCGTGTGTATACACACTCACCTAGGGAGATGCTGATATTCTATAGGGGGAAATAATGAGATATGGAGAAGGTCCCCCCTGATCGTCAAGAACACATGTGGGTCATATGTGTGCTTTGTGCAATTTTCACAATATGTAAGGATTATGGTTTCTGGTACGTAGAGATGTAAGGAAATTGCTCCAAGTGTGAATCGTGTGTGTGCGGCATGGCAAAGCTTTAACACCATTTGCACATATTGTATAAAGACATTGGGAATGCACATTGGGAGTGCACTGTTTTGACATGTAGTTGATGGATTTTTATGCACATTTGTATAATAATATGTATATACTGGGAGATTGAAGTTTGTTTGTCGCTGGAATTAATTAAGCAAAAAAGTGCAACAAGACTCCACATACAAACAAAAAGAGGAGCTGCTGTTAATTATTCCGGGAGAGTTAATTTTTTTGGAATATAATTAACAGCATTTAACCATCAGGGACAGAATGAGATCAAAGATGTATAGTTGATGTCATGCAGATAGCATTTTTAAATTAGCAAAGCCTCTTAACTTTATAATTATCTTTGCTGTGAAAACTGAGGCAGGGAGTTCTTTTGTGTTAATTCTGGGGTTGAAATAGTCTCAAAAGAATTCGATGGAAATTAATTAGAAATAACTGAAGATAGTCAACCAGATTGCATTTCCAATGCAAATAAATCTTTTGTGCACCCCCCATACACACACACACACAGCCCCAGCATTATTTTTGATTCAAATAAATTAACATGACATTTTAAGAGCTGTTGTATTGTAACAGGTCGCTGTGTAGGCGGCATCTGGCTGAATTTCAGCTGAAGCTGACACACACCGCGATGTCCAGATATATCAAGAAAGAGAAATAGAAAAAGGGGAGTAAGATAGGGTGTGGTGTGTGTATGTGTGTGTCTGACAGAGAGAGAGAGAGAGAGAAAGAGAGAGAGAGAGAGGTTGAATTCTAGCTCCCAGTATCAGCGGCCCCACAGAAAAATAGAATTGTTTCCTCCATATTAGGAATCAAAGCCTGGTGTTATTGTGTCCACCATTTTGACTGTGGCTGACAGACCTTGTGGAGGCAGGTGCACCGCGATGAGTGTGTAGGTGTCAGTCCGATTTATTAATTCATTTCCTTTCTTCTCATTCCAGGTCAGAACGCATGCATTTGTAAATCTTTGCACCACCCAAAAATTCTGTAATGTCATTTTTATGTATGGGCTTTTGTGACATTCATATTTATGTCCATATATTTCCATGTGATGAATATGCTTGAGTGTGTCCATGTGTCGCGGGCGGTCCAGAAGCTCAGTGAGCCTGCAGATTTCCGTGCTTCGTACATTTATAGTCCTAGACCTATTGACCTCACCCAGTGTTCCCCCAACAACCCCACACTGCCCACTCCCCACTCCCCATCCCCCCTTCACACCACCCCCCTCCCTCCCCACAACCAGACTGTGTGTTTCTAGAGGACCCTTGAACTTGACCGTGGAGGGAGAGGGGTGGCAGGACCGGAGCTGAGGCTTAAAACAAACTGCTCTGATGGACAACAAAGAAAAAGGAGGGGGGTGCAGGGTGGTGGTGGTGGGATGGGGTGGCTAGTGTTGGCTTGGAAGGCTCAGGGTGGGGGTCTGTGGGGGGGGGCGGCAAAATGGCTGAGATTCCTGGAGCAAAGTCCCCTGGGTGCACGTGTGTGTGTTTCCAAATGTACTTCCTCATTTCTTAATTATGTTTGTTTTGTGACATTTCTCGTGTTTACCTGCGCTGCTGAATTATAATGTGCATTTTTCCGATTTCTGCCAGTTATTTTACAAACATAGGATACAGCATAGGATACTGCTGTTACAGCTCTTGTTTACATCAGCAACATGTATAAACTAAGTCAGCTTGTGTGTGTCCAAACGTCAGGTGGCTCGTTCATATCCACTTATATGAAATGATAGGTTGTCCTATGGTGATGCACCTAGTCCCAAACGTAGGAAACAAATCCGAGGTCTCATTTTCTAACAATATTGTGATTCTAGAAACACAATTCCAGACTACGAACCACAGCTAAGATAAACAACAAAATAAAGGTGAGCGCCTCCGTCTCCTTTTAGTGGGAGACGTGAGCGCGTGAGACCAGCAGATGTGGAGAAGATTAGCTTAAATATGAAGCTGCGGGAGAAGATGAAAGGATTCAGACAAATGGGTTGAAGCCGCACAGAGAAGAGAAAGTTTGAGATGAGGTTGAGATTGGAAAGAGAGAGGTGGGGTGGAAGAGAGGAAGATGGGAGCAGAGGAAAATGTATGAACGCAGGCTAAGAAGAGTACAGGAGGTGGGATGGAGAACAGGTGCGGGGGGGTGGGGTGTGGAGGAGGTCAGGGAGCATGGTGGAAAATGAAGGTGCATTTGTGTGTGTGTGTGTGTGTGTGTCTTCCTAATTGTGAGCGGAAGGTGAGGGGTGAGGTCCAGGCACGCTCCTCGCAAAAACTGCAGATAGACACGAACAGTTCTAGGCAGGAGGGCACTGTGTGTGTGTGTGTGTGTGTGTGTGTGTGAGTCTGTGCATGTGTGTACATGCATTCGCTCTGACTCTGTGTGTGTGTGTGTGTGCGCACACCCCATGAGTGTGTGTTTTAATAGCCACAGTCAGAGAGCCTCTGTCAGATGGTCAGCTAATTGGCCATCTTACAAGTACAGAGGAGGCTGCTCACAAATTGGCAAAAAGGGCAACTGGCTTCAATCTGATACCAAACTCCTTTCTGTCACGATGCTGTCCATTAAACAACAGCTTAAGTCAGGGAAATGGAACAAAAATAAAGAAAAACAGAATACAAAACAGGGGGAAAATAGTGGTGTAATTGTCCTTCGGAGACTCACTCGACCTGTGCGTAGTGAGACGGTGTGGATCATGCCAGATTTAGCTTAAATGAGAATTTGAATGAAAAGTTGCCAACTTATTGGGCTCTTGTGTTTTTATATTCATGTGTGCACTCCCCTGTTACTGACGCCTCATGTATTTTAATCCATGTTAAGTCCCAACTGGGTTCCAATTAGGAACAGGTTTCCTTGCGCCCGGAGGGGAAACTGATAATTATGCTGTTGACTGTGGTTGTGACTTGTGAGTATTTGTGTACTCACTTGTGTGGTTTCCAGGGGCCCTCGCACGCTCTATGATATTCTTTTTTATCCCTCGGTAATGTTTACAATGCTGACGTTGTTAGCTGTATCAAATGATTCTTCATAATTAGACGATTCAGGCATCCAAATCCTCGCATCTCAGTTGTTTATCTCAAGTAGTGTGCCTAACACACACGTGTAAATCATGTTCTGCAGCGAATCTGAGCGTTCGTTTTGAGCGCAGCTGAGAACAGATGTCTCAGAGCATTTTTGGCCTCGTCTATTAGGCGTGCGTTTAAGTGTGTGTTTGCTTTTTAAGGGAATAGTGTGTTCTTTTTTTAATATTTGTATAATGTTTACACTGCTGATGGCGTAATTTATTCCTCATAATTGGGAGTGGAGCAGAGTATCAAATCCTCTAATGATAGCACAATGATACACAATGATAGCAGTCACGCAGTATCCGTATGTGTGTGTGTGTGTCTTGTCTGTAGGTTTGTTTTAGGCATTCTACATGGAGTGTAGCAGGTCACCCTGCCCTAATGCTCTCAAACTGCCTGCCATTCAGCCAGAAAACAACAACAACAACAACAACAACAGAGCGTGACGCTGATGTAGTGGACAGCGTGCCTCTCATTTTTAAACCCAAATTTGGAAAAATGTCCCGTCAGACAAAATGGATGACACAGACTCAGAATCCGGTGGTATAAATGCATTGTTTTGGAAGGCTGAGCCAACAAGACAGCCAAGACCATTTTTGCATGGTTTTCTGCAATTTGAAGAGCTTACCATCGCGGCAAAAAGCAGCCCTATATTTATTTTCAGCACTGGAGCGTTTTGAGGATGTGAGTGCCTTCCTCACTGTGGTTGCCACTATTTCCATATCATGTATCCTCACAGAGGGGAATAAAATACAACATATTTACATCTTCCTTTTTTTTTCTTAATCTGTACAGATGGCCATGCTGGGTTATGCACATCGCTGTGAAGTATTATTCATCCCAGACAGGATTCTGGGAGGGGTATGGGGTTCAAATCCAACTCCAATGTACAAATCTGAGATAATTTCCACACTCCCCTCTTACGATTTTTACATAGAAATTAGGATTGGCAGGCTGTGAGGGGCACAAGGAATCCTTTGAGAGTGCAAAACAGCATAATTGTTTTGCTATCCAATCGGGTGTTATACTACACATAATATATGGTTATTTCATACAGCCTCCAGACTGCCAAGATGTTTTCAATTTGGCACGGCCTGCGATCATGATATCACAGAGGAGAAGAGGAGAGAGAGAGAGAGAGAGAGAGAGAGCACACTTCCAGTCTGGGATGACCTGAGCAGTGAGAGGGTGATCATTCCACCAAAATTCAAAGACTTTCCCCCATCTCTCTCTCTCTCTCTCTCTCTCTCTCTCTCTCTCTCTCTCTCTGGGACGAATAATTCCACAGTTGCTGAGGCACTGAAAAAGCAATCTGCGGAATACCCCAGGGTCATGTCTGTGGCCGGATGATTTGTGTGAAATGTCATACATTAAATATAAGTTTAACATTCAGCCCAGTACACTGTAAAACTGCCCTGTCGTTGCCACAGTCCACCATTTCCCTCTGTGCAGGGAGGGTTCAGGTTCAGGAAAACGGTCACAAAGGAGTTTGACTTTCTCTCTCGCACACACTCATACACGCGCACACACACGCGCACACACACACACACACATGCACACACACACGCACACACACATACACCACCCCCTGTGTCTGCCCAATCTTCAAGGGAGAGGGAGGGCGGTGTGGACAGCAGGGAGTTGTGAGGCCTTTTCGATCCACAGCTGCATTTCATTTACGAATGGGAGAACTTTTTTCTTAAAAAATATATCGATATATATTTTTTCAATTTCATCATCCCTTTTTCCCTGGGACTTTTTGGGCCAGACAGGCATCGAATAAAAGAAAGAAGAACAAGGGGGAAACGTGTGTGTGTGTGTGTGTGTGTGTGTGTGTGTGTGTATGTGTGTGTGTGTGTGTGGACAGACAGATGGACAGTGATAGTTGACTATAGGCAGGTGTTGAATTTGCATCCAGGCTCGGATGAGAAAGTAAGAAAGGAGGTGACGAACGCAAAAAAAAAGGGTTGTAAGTAATTCATAAAGTTTCAAGAAAATAGCAGCCACTAAGAGGGAGAGGGGCAGGAGAGAGGCGGAAGAGAAAAGGTGTCTCCTGGGACGTCAGTGCAGACAGGGAAAGAGAGAGACTGTCCATCCCAGCAGATGAGAAAGAAATGACAGAGGGTGCAAAGGATGTCATCCGCTCCATGGACAACTGATGAGTTTTCTCTTTGTCTTTTCTCAGGTCTCTCTCTCTCTCTCTCCTCATGGCGTGTTTGTTTGTCTGTGCCTCTGGAAAGTTTCTGAATCAGATGGTGTGTTTGATATGTAAAGGGGAAACGGGTATTTCAGAGATTCATGGAAGGTGGCCATCTCTGGAGCTGATCAAAGGACGAGCAGGGACGTCTTGAGTGCAGAGAGAATAAAACACTGGATCGGCCCTGATGAAGCTTTTCCAGACTCAGGTGGATCTTACCCATGAATGTAATTACCAGTATGTAGCTTCTTTACCCCAAATGCTCTTATCTACTTGGTGCAGTTCAAGTTCAGATTTTTTTTTGCTTGGTGGTGTTTGACAGCATTTGCATGTGCTGAAGAAAAAAAAAATCCATGCTCACAAATTCTGTGTATTATTGCCATGAAAGAGCTTAGCACAAGATTTATCAATTTCACCTTCAAGGTGTTGCACTCGCCGGTGCATTTGTAAGCAAGTCAGGACTCTTTGAAGACAAACACAGTATCGTACAATCTGAAGCCGCCCCACCACCACCACCACCACACACACACACACACACACAGGCCTCTTTCATACCTTTCTCCTCCCTTTCCACACCCCACTTCAAAGTCTGAGTCTGAGATGAAGGTTTGGGAAGAAATGGAAAACAAATTGTTCATTTGTATCTGGGAGGAGACCAGACACTTGAGCAAATTCTCCCTTCATTCTCTCTTTACACGTGCTGCATACAAGTCATACTATGGCAGGTGTGCCGCCGAGCCAGAAATAGCTGTCGCCCTGGCGGCGGCTGTTTAAATGTCTCATCCACACAATCAAATGTGTAAACGTGTCAGTCAGTGGCCACTCTCGGGATATTCCTACAGAGATGTTGTACAAGTGAAAGACTGTTCGACACGTTTTACACAGTAGAAGACATATATTTGCTCCCCATTTTTTTCCTGGAGACTACTAGAAGTTATCAGACAAAGTGCATAGTACTGTCACTCATTCTAAAAGGTTATCTTACCAGCCGACCCTAAGACTTTAAACAATCTAAAAGGACAAAGCAGAAACTACTGCACACATCCGCACCAGTTCACCTTGACAGTGTTTGATTGATGAAATGAAGGCCGGTGTGGACCACTGAAATTGTAGCTGCCACTTCTTGGTATCCACGGGTTCCACTCGAGCACAAGTGCGGCATATCGTGTGAATTAACACCCTTGTGTTTAGTGTCACTTCAAACCAGGTTTGAGTACAAGAGTCAGCGCAGTTTGGCAGGATGAGGCGTGACAGTAAATATATATGCATGTTCCATGTAGTAACGTGTGTCACTGGGGTGGACTGACTCCATAACATAAGTGTACATCACTGTAATCCTGATATGTTTGGAGCTCCAGACCTATCATAAGGAAAAATGGGTTGACAGGTCAAGGCCAGACTGCGGCGCCTTGCCCATTATCCACAGGCTGGCATATCAAGCCAGCAAATCAGGAACAATAGAGCCCTCAGAGCAGAGTGGGGATCAAAGCAGCGCTAACTGGCCATTGCAATCCAATTGAAATGTTCACTTTGCATCTCTCCAAAGGTAATGGATGTGAAGAGTGGAAGGTGAAAAAAAAAGGGCTGCCCGCTCGCATTTGACGCAAAATTATGGAAGGTAGGGTGAGAAGAAAGGAGAAAAAAGTACACGTGACAGGCCCGGCCTTCTCAAGTCCTCGACTGTGGGAGCTTCATCATGTCCCTTGGTTATTTTCTACTTTGAATTTGCCATTTTTTCACTCCCTTTTTTCCCTCCTTTGAACCTCCAATGGAAACATTATGATGATATATGAGATGGTCGACTGTGGCCCTTGTGCATGTGAAGTAAGACTGAGGCAGGCTGTCTGTTAACACCCCCCCCACACACACACACACACACACACACACACACACACTTGCTTGTCTCTCTCTTTTGTCTGGCCATGGCATGACTTCCTCGCTCCATCTTCCCATCTCTTCATTTGAATGTGTTGATCATCTGGGGAGATTCTGCATTAATGCTGACGCCCAGTAAAAAGCAGAATCTCCTCTTTATTTATCTGCACTAAAATTCCTCCCAATCTTTCCAGCACATTTCACTCAATCACGCAACTCAGGCCATTCCATTAGCCACACAGGGGCGTTTTACCCCATTGAGCACAACACGCCCTACACTTCTATGAATATAGATTCCCCTAAATTATGTATAATGGGAGTGCTCAGATTTTAGCATTTTTACTAAGAGGGTTTTGAGGGCGCATGAGCTTCTGCTGCTTCTTAAGTGCATCTTGAAATTCACTGGATGTGCTACAGTTTGGTAATGTGTGCTCGCATCCCTGGACTTTATTGATTGCAAATTGAGTATTGTGGATGCGTATGACCATCTTAAGTTGGCAACAGGTTAGAGCAGAGGTCACAGAGGGTTTGTTAAAATGATGCGTGAAAATTCTAAGCCTGCTCACCAGTGATTCAGTTTCACCTACGCCTGCTGCATTTCCCTACACAGAGATGATAGTGTTTATTTCTTTTACAGCTGTGTTCAGTAATTATATATCTCAGTGGCACATGTTGGGCCCATTTCGTAAGATATACTTGCTCTACGTCCAACTTTGATGTCTTGCTGTGCTGAACATTTTCTGCTCCGAGTGTGGGCAGCGGTACTAATTGGATGGTAAGTAATTTCAATTCACATGTTGGCAGTTGGTGTCCATGTGGCTCAGCAGGAGGCAGCGACACAGCCAGGCAATATCAACAAGCAGAGCAACAATTCTTTAATCAGAACAAAATCAACATCCTCATTACTGACTCCAAACTGCTGCCTACATCAAAAAGAGCTTCGGAACTCGTTTCCCTTGTTGTCAGTCATTATGTTATGAGACATGTCAACTTCTTTCTTTCTTTCTTTCTTTTTTTTGGGGGGGGGGGTGTGGGGGCAACATATATGTAACATATAATGTAATCTTATCTTTATATTTCCTTTCCCTCATTTTATGTAGTAATGACATCTCATGGTCGGTTTTCTGACTTTTTTTCTCTAACTTTAACACGTCACAGACAAAATATTGCATATTGATGCAAAAGTCAAAAGAGATAATGTGTTTAATCATTTTGATTTGTTTTCGTTGGTTGGATCATCTACATTTCTTCCACACTGAGCGGTGGATGTTTCTACCATCTGAGGGACTTTAACAAGTAGCATGCGTATTAAATAATATAATCCCTATTAAAAACAAGTAAGAGCAGAAACTACCTTCTACTCATTTACATCCACTTTATTACTGGACCGTGGTTATGGAGCTGGGTAGCAGAGCACCCCTGTGCCCTCTGACCTCTTGCTATCGGCCTTATCATTAAGCCACAAAAACTTGGTTTCCAGTGATTAACACAGACGTCTGTTGCAACATGTTGGGTGTGCAGTGCAGTTGACATCAGTATACAGGCTTGTTCAATGATTCAGCTGCATTGTTGTTTCATCTGTTTTTTATTTTATTTTTAATTTATCGTACACATAAGAGAGCTCAGTTGGATGGGGCCGTCATAGTTTCGATCATTTTTTTATAGTCTGGTGCTTTTCCACAACCTGAAGATATTTTGGGCTGCTGAGTCCATCCTGACCTTTATAACTGCAAAATCATGTTTTGACAGTCCCATTATTGTGTTTCATCACCCAATAAGCAGAATCTTGGTGAGACTGGAATCTCACCAGAGGCAAAATGGTTGTATCAAACTACATTCTCATAACACATGTAGGAAAGCCCCTGCTTTTGTTCCACATTTACAACTGAGATTATCAGCTAATAGACTTCCTATGGAGTCTAGAGGGGGTAAAGTAGAATATATGTATTAACTTATGTTGGGTAACTTTCCCTCTGCTGCGCTGTTTGTTTAGTACATCTAATAATGTGGTTCCAGAAGGCCATTTTAGTTGGACTAAAGTAAACCTCCAAGCTTTTGGTAACAGTTCACAGCATTGCAAAATATGCTGATTATTCGATTGAAACTGTGTCCTCACTTCCTTGATACTCTCATCTATTTGAAGCTTGTAATTATAACCATGAAAACATAAAGTTCGGAGTCACAGTAGTCAGTATTTATATGCCACATACCGTGCAAGAAATAATTCATGAATAAAGCATTCTCAATCCACCGCTGCAAATTCAAGCGGCGTGTCTGGACGCATTGATTAGGCTGAGCTCTGACCAGCCACAGAGATGGATCAGAGGTGGACCCCATGTAGCTTGGCTCCACCGGCACCACTCACTTAACTGTCCTATCTGATCACGGCCTAATGCTCTATAATATATGTTATAATATCACATGATTGTGCATTTTATTTGCCTGCGGCAAAGCTTGGCAGCAGCCCATACGAGACAGAAGCCGACAGTGGAAGGTTGCCAGGGCCTTCTGCATGTTTTATGAACATTAGACCCATGACACCTATTGAAATCATGCTGTGGAAAATTCAAACGCATGTTCTCAGAAATCCTGATGATTCAGGACCGGCAGCATTATGCAGACGGCTGTCAGAGTCTGTTTCAGGTTGAACTGGGCCTCTCATGCTGGCTGTCCTTGTTGTTAGAGCGTAATGGACGTGTCAGCCCTGAGGAAGGGCTGCTTGTTGCATGGGTCACCATGCCCTTCAGCACATGACACACACGTCACTGAAGTGACAGGAACATGCAAAGAGTATACAGAAACCATGGCAACGGAATCTGTGTCGGTGTGAGTGCGTGTGTGTGTTTGTGCGTCTGTATTGATCTGATCTGTTGTCTAAACTACATTATGGAGTGTAGTGCTGTAAAGTGCTGTTTGTAACATTTTATCCGCTGTAGGTCAGATGTAATTTTCTCAAGAATTTAGAAACACTTTCACTTTGGCGGTTGTGAGGTGATGGAAATTGCTGTGATTCAGATGGATTGGGGTTTTTTTTGTTGTTGTATTTTTTGCTGTTTTTTTTTAAATAAAACCTAATGTTGCATTGGGAGAGCCAAAAATAGTAACTGTTCCTGGAACTGTAGGCTGCCTCAGTATACACACACACACACACACTCACAAATAAACATATGACATACACAGACGCACAAGCACTAACACTTGTTATCGATCTACAGCTTAGCTCATGCCAGCAGGTAGTCCAATCCGCAGGTTATTCTGAGGAATTGCTTTCAGTAGCTCTCACACACACACACACACACACACACACACACACACACTCACATTGTTTCCACACATGCTTGTGCACAGCCAACTTTTAAGACACCATCACCTCCTCTTCACAGATAAAGGGCTGAGCCTGTCAATAACACACACACACACACACACACACACACACACACACACGATCGCAAGGCAAGTGTGACTATGTGAATACTGAGAGCGTAACAAGTTGAATGCCGGTGCCTCCTTAGAACACAATCCTACAGCCTGTCTTCTCATCCCTCCATGTCGGTCCCTTCCTCTTCCAAATATTGGTCTTTCTCTGTCATAGTCATGCTTTTTGGGTTCTCTTAACAGCCAATAACACAGTTTGGAGTGTAAAGGACAAGGGATTAGAGCCCTCTGTTTGAGTGCGTTATGAATGGCCGTGCTTGTTTGCGTTTGGATGTCATGTTTGTTGTGATCCCAAATGGCCTCTACTGCCACGTTGCATTTTATAAAGTAAAGGTGCAATGAAGTTGGCTGGTTAGTATTAACTGTGAAAACACTTATCATTATCTTATCATTATTATTATTATTATACATTTTAAAGTTCCAAATCAGCCGAGCAGAGAGGGTTCAGCGGCAGTTCGAGGTTGCCAAGGTGATGCCAACTGCTTAGTTTAGAGAGATGCCCATCTGTCAAACTCTGGCTTGTCACACTTTTTATACCATGAGAGACATGCTGAACACGTCCATCCACGTTATTGTATTTTGATGTCAAGGATTTGGAAACTGCAGACAGTTAAATCATGGTCCTTTCCAGTTTCCTCTTTAGAACCCTGGTCTCAGTTGACATTGGAGTCTCTTGGGCAGTTTGAGGTTTGTGGCAGTGGGGAATTTTTTGACCACTGTAACTTCATTCAGTCATTTAAACGCCGCATCTCATAATGTTTAAAACAATGTGTATCCGCCCAATGATTCAGATCTGCTCCAAATAGGGTTCCTCCTAGGGCCATGCTCCACCCGTCGAAGCAGGTTATATGAAAACTGGCTCTGGATTTTTTTGCGTAATCCTGCTGATGGGCAGAAGAAAAAGCATTGAAAACACAACCTCCTTGGCAGAGGTAACACATAAGTGGAACACAAAGTTGGGTTTGTAAAACCAATGTTTGTCACAATGGAATGTTCCTCATTAAACTCAATCAACCAGTAGACAACAAAAGAACCTTTCAGTGAAGAACATGAAGTGAAAATAAAAAACAGGGCACCGCTTTCGCTCTGCTTGTAATATGTTCTGCGTGTAGCCTCCTCCTCCTCTTCCAAAATTGGTCTCTGTTGTTTGAAACAGAATTAGGATGTTCATGGATTTTTTTTTTCTCTCTTTGCCCCTTCCTGCCCTCCTGAAAGGTCATAAGTCTAATGTAATTATGGCACATAACTGCGGTAAGGGAAACACATGCCAGGAGATGATATGAACATACAAGCTGTAAACTGTAACTTTCTCTTCACTAAGCAGAATGCTGCATTTTTACGACTGAATCAATATCTTTAACTGAGGCTTGTAAAGCAGCCCAGTTAGAGACTTTATTTAGGCTTACCTCTGCCTGACCTCCTCAGACTCGGCCTTTACTTTCCCAGAAAAAAAAAAAAAAAAAACAGAAAAAGCCTTTCATAAGAACCAGGTGGCATCACACACTGTATATATGAAACTGCCCTAATGTGCTGCATTTTCATATGGGCATTTATTACATTTATCATGATGTATATACAGTTTCTTTATTATTATTATTCATATTATCATAACCTCTATTTCAGAGGGGAAGGCCATACGCCATACGTTATGATTGATATGATTGAGGATGAAATATATGCTCTTTTCCAGACATTTAAACCTTATTGAAACTGTGTGTCATGTGTTTCAAATTCCAGAACAAACCCAAGCATTTATGATGTGTTACACATTAGCATCAAACATAAAATAATCTAAAACTGATGAAAGTTTTTGCGATGAAATTCCCATTCTGACAGCAATCTGGTGCTTCGCAAAGTGCTTTTGTGGTCTTATATATAAAACAGGTCCATAAAAACCTTCTTAAGTAGATACGATATTGTGGCAAAGGGAGGGGAAAGCGTTAAAGTGGAGTGCCCACAGTAGGTTGTGGGATTAGGTTCTCACCCTACATCATTAAATTGTTTTAAAATATAGCGTATGCATTTCACAGGGCCCCCGTCTGCCCTGTCTTTCTCTGCATCTCTGCTTTACACATGCAGAAGAGATTTAGCAGCAAGGCTGAGAAAGAGAAAGTGTATCTGCTACAAATTTACTCCAGTACGTCTTTGCTGTTCTGTCTTTCATTCAGCCACCCCACACACACACACACACACACACCTCGACACACACTTTCTGTAACATTTGCCTCAGTGTTTTCCCCTTCCAACTTACAGATAAACAAGAACCATTGTGAATCTGATTTCAGTTGTGGTTTTATTGTATGATCGTTCTGTTTTGTTGTTTTTTCTCATCATGAAGAAGAGGAAGAAACAGGTGTGTGTGTGTGTGTGTGTGTGTGTAGTAGGATGGAGGTGTGAGCAGGCTCTCACTGCCATTTGCTCCACTGGTAATCAGCCAAACATGCCACAGTCTCTTGCTATGATTTGCCCCCTGTGGTGCATCCAGTTTGAGCGCCTGTGAGTATGTTGATTTGTGCATGCGTTCAGCTGTAATAATTTGTTCAGATCAATGTGTGTCTGTGCAGGAGTGTACTTATGTCTGTGTGTGTGTGTGTGTGTGTGTATGTCTAGTCTCACATGCTCACAGATGTGTGTATTCTCCGGATGGGGATACAACTCCTAGGACATTTAATCTAGAGGGAATTTCATGCTAGTTACTGCTTGTCATCAAACGTTTCCAGCGTAAAATACTGCAGCCATCTTTTATTGGTGGATGCTCAGGACAAATTCTCTGTCAGACCCCTGAGTGCCCCTCTGCTGTCTGGGTAGACTCAAAGGTGTGTTTGTGTGTGTGTGTGTGTGTGTGTAAGAGTGAGAGAGAGAGAGAGAAAGACAAGCCAACACACCAATAGAAAGTTGTTTTGCTGTTTTACATGTTTTTAATAGAGACAAATTAATCTGTATCCTTGTGTGTTTAGTTATAATGCAGAGCTACACACACACACACACACACACTTGAGCCCGCGCTTTTCGTCAGGCTGATCCCGTATATCTACAGTCGTATGTGTTCACTTAGCACAGCACAGCTGCTAGCACCATTACTGTGATTTCCTGTGTGTGCATGTCCCCGTCTATCAGCTCCCTCCACACACACACACACACACACACACACACACACACACAAACCTAATGGGTAAATCCAATAGGTTTTAGCAGGACACATATTTTACACCGTCTGAGCTGCTCTGATGTCCAGGTGCTTCACTGTTAAATGTGACCCAGGTTGTCTTCTAATGCATATCACAGCCTTGAAAAAGTATGACGCATTCTCTCCATCCCTCCCTAAAATGAAAAAGAGGAAGGGACTCATAACTTTAAACGTCTGAACAAAGGAGAGGGTGAAAAGGGTTGTGTGTGCGTGTGTGTGTGTGTGTGTGTGTGCGTGTGTGTGTGTGTGTGTGTGTGTGTGTGTGTTAAAGTCAGTTAGTATTTAAACAGAATTGCAAAACAAAGCACATATTTGTTGAACACAAGAATCTTTCCTGTGTTTAAGACGACTCCAAAGTGCTCAGATTTGAGCCGTAATGTTTCGACAAGCTGTTCAATCAGCTTTTTTTTGCCAGCATTGTAAATGGCAGGCTGTCTCCGAAATACATTTGCTTGTCGTACCTGACCCACTTTTCCTTCACCGTGTGTTTGTGTGTGTGTGTGTGTTTGTGTGTATGCTCGCTGTCCCTCTGTGCTCAGAAGGTTGTAAATGTAATCTTAGACACATGTTACTTCGGCTGATGTTTTTCAGATTGATGTCAGTTGCGATTAGCATATCTCCTGCCAAGACACAGGAGTGCTCTTTAGAGCCCGGCCTCATACACAACTTGCTCGTACACAGACACACACATACGCAAACCGGTGGGTAAACATAGCTCAGCTGCCATTTTGAATGATTGCACAGTGATTATTTGATGCAGTGATTTATTTAGAACGCAGCCTTTAAGTAAACTGAGGCAGGAGGGGATGGGAAATCTGACTGACAAGCTCCAAAACAAAATTCTACCCTCAGACATTCTCCCGATATCCGTTTTTCCAGCAACATATTCTTGCATCCTTGCCCCAGAAAGCACATTATTACACTCCGTGGCCTGCAGATTTAACGTGTGTCTGTCGTTTGTCTTCATTCATTTATTTTGTCTTTATATATAAAAAAAAAATGTCTCTGCAGAATCCAGCGATGTAAATGCAGCTGTGACCAACACACTGCAAACTCTTTCATTTGCATTCATCTTGTACTTGGGAATCGAGAATTCCTCCTCCAATGTAAGGCAGCGGGGGAACTGTGCAAAACGAATTTCTCACCATCTCTGGAGAGCGACCGATATATAGGGATTCACAACACACCCTTCAGACAAAGGTAGAGGAGGGGGTCTTATTTTTCTTCCCTCTTTTCCCTGTCTCTCTCCACACCTCCCTGACCCTGCTTCCCCTCAACCTGCCCAGCAGAGTGAGAGAATGAGTGTAGCGCCAACAGCGGGTGGGTGAATGGCGAGAGACGGAGAGAAAGTCAGATAAAAGTAGTTAAAAGAAAGGAGGAGGAGGAGGGGGGGGGGGGGGGGGAGCGGACAAA